>JAVJGI010000003.1:7631495-7645210 GCA_035590275.1 Ibycter americanus | reverse complement strand
ATCCTAAAATTATCTAATTCAATTTTTAATAAATATGTTTATCATCCTCACTTTAGTCATCTCATAAAGACATTAACTTTTAATGAGGAACCAAAAATGTTTTTGTTGGTTTGGTTTTGTTGTTCTGTTTATGTTTTTGTTGGTAAAAGTCTGTAGATTTGAATTAGGCTTTTTTTTTTTAGCTGGGATTTCTGAGGGTGTAATTTTTTGTTCTTAGAATAATTTTTCTTTTGTTTTTAATTAGAAGAAATATCAACACTTTTTCTGTTGTGAACAAACTTTTATCCTGTAGTAAAAATCGGTAAATATATATAGTTGAACTAACATTTTGGAATGTTGGTTGAATTGTATTTAATTTTTTTCAATTGTCTGGATCCACCTTCAGAAAAAAACTGAGAACATTCTCAAAAGTTCCTTATTCAAGTGGAGTGTAACTGTCTAGCAGTCCAGAGAGAGAAACACATTCATGTGGAACCATGTCTGGATAGCAAGGCTTCAAATGTTTCAAAAGCAAACAAGCAATTATTTAAATAATAAAACAAACACCTGCTCCTTAAATCAAACACCTGCTTAAAAAAGCAAAGAAAATCCAACCGCCCCTGCAAAAACACAAATGCAAAAGCATACTCTTTGGAAGAAAATTACGTACTGCCTTAAGAGTTTGCTGACGTGTGCGATGATTCCAGGCTCACCAGTTGAACAATATAATCACGTCTATAGCGTTCGCTTTAAATAAATGTGCTTTGGTGAGTGCCTTTTTTACTGAACATGCTTTTTGTTGGTTTTAGTTTTTCTGTAGCATCCTCCTCCTTTCATGTTCTAGATTTTGAATACATTTTTGACAAAGTATAATTTATTAAAAAAAAAAGGCAAAAAGCTTAATGCCTCTTGTATGCGTGACTTTTTTTAACCTAAGAAAATTGTAAAGGATCTTGTCAAAGTTGATTTCTTTGAGTTGATCTGAAGAACTCGAGTTAAAAGCTTTTTGAAGTGCATAGCAACTGCACCACCAATTTATATGGATGGGAGATCAGAGCTATATAATAAATAGCTAGCTGCATATGTATAACTTCTAAAAGCCTGCTATCTTGTCCATTAAATAACTTTTTCTAATTAAAAAAAGCCTTTAATTTACCATGTGGTAATATTGTGGTATTTTTAAGGGAAGTTTCATTTAACTAATTCATTTATTTGCCAAGGTGAACACAGTTTGGCAACATGCTATTTAACTCCATCTCTGAATTGAGCTTTCTGCGTTGCAGTAATATTATTACTGTTTAATGATAGAGCTGCTGACTTACGATTTAACTAACATGCAATTACAAACCTTCTTGAGCAGCCTGTTCTCATCCCTGGCTCCGCTGTTAGAGACTTCCATGGATGACTGCCCCAGAGATGGCTGACACTCCGTGGTCATGGTTCACTTCAGCATCCCACGGCAAAATATTTGGGGGAGAGAGGCCTGTGGTGGGGAATTATTTCTGGAGGGAAGGATTGAATGTCCCACCCCTGCTCTATTGTATCTGGTTGTATCAGGGAAGACTGCAGTTTTAAAACCAACAGGCAACAAACAGTGCAATCTTCCTCCTCACCCTCCACCGTTGCCTCCTGTGACTCTTTGCTCAAGATTCGCTTTGCTTCCCTGCTGCATAGCTGAGGGAAAGGGTAGTGTAAGGGCATTCTCTGTCTAGGAATGGGTGGGTGGTGAATGCAGCTTCGTGCTCCTCTGTCCTGCCTCAGTGGGCTGTTTCGAGTACCCGCCACCCAAGCAGGTACCTGTGAGGATGGCAGGGTTGGTTTCCCTTCCTGCTCCGCTCTCTCTGGGCCGGCGGAATGGAGGAGCTGCACAGACTTGCTAAAGCCCACTGGAGGTTCGTGGCTCATCAGAAGCAAGTGTCCGGTTGTGCCTGCCCTGGCTGGAGGCACCTGGATGTTCCAGGGAGCTCATGCCCAGCCAGCGCCAAAAACATTGAGGATGTGCTGCTAGGACAATCCCTCAGACCGTCTCTGATGTCTAATGTTATGCTGCTGAACGTGATTATTTCAAGTCATATTGAAACACGAGCTGATTTTGTGATGAAGTACCTATGTAGTAGACCTCTGAGCATTATGTGAAATTTAGAAGTCACAGAAATTCACTTATTGTGTGCTTTGGGCTTGAACTGATTGCTGCAGGATATGAGAGGGAACAAAATTCATTTGAGCCCTCCTTCTGGAAGTTTAATGCTAAACTTTACTCTCCTAACCCATGATTTGAAATAGTTGTCTTTAATGCTCTCTTTGTGTGAAAAATCTATGGCAAAAGTAGTTCAGCATATGATCTCCAGTAACATACGGAATATATAATTTTGATTTAGCTCATGCTCATGGTGTTCCATTGACTTGTGTGAAAACAAGGAGAGGTGACAAGATGACAGTCTTTCCTTCCCTTTTTCTGAATAAAGAGGATAGTTTTTCCATGTGTTCCATACTAAATATTCTAGGCACCCTGTCTTTTCTCATCAAATGCTCAGTCCTGCTTTTTTTGTACATCTGAGACAGACTGCATCTTTTGTTTGTAAGGAATGCAACTGACTGTGCAGAAGGGGTAAGAAAATGTCTTTCTGGCAAAAATGTCCTAGAAATTGGGCTTAAAACAGGAAAGTGCAGTTTTCTGTATGTATAGATGGAGAGGTATCATCGGTGATGTGTATGCTTTGAAAGGTCTGATCTTCTGTTTTGCAAGTGGTGGGTGTAGCTAATGTAGGAGATGAGCATGGCCTCGCTGGTGGAGAGAGTGTGCTCATTTTGGCTGGGGCAGAGTTAATTTTCTTCCTCGTAGCTGGTGTGGGGCTGTGTTTTGGATTTGTGCCAAAACCAGCCTTGGTAACACAGGGATGTTTCCCTTACTGCTGAGCAGTGCTCACACAGAGCCAAGGGCTCTTCTGCTCCTCACCCCACCCCACCAGCGGGGAGGCTGGGGGGCACAAGGAGCTGGGAGGGGACACAGCCGGGACAGCTGGCCCCAGCTGACCATGGGGGTATTCCATACCATGTGATGTCTGCTCAGCATATAGAGCTGGGGGAAGAAGGAGGAAAGCAGGGATGTTTGGAGTGATGGCGTTGGTCTTCCCAAGCAACTGTTACACGCGATGGAGCCCTGCTTTCCTGGGGATGGCTGAATACCCGCCTGCCCATGGGCAGTGGTGAATGAGTTCCTTGTTTGGCTTTGCTTGCATGTGCGGCTTTTGCTTTCCTTATTGAACTGTCTTTATCCCAAGCCACGTGTTTTCTACTTTTACTCTTTCAATTCTCTCCTCCATCCCAATGTGGAGGAAGTGAGTGAGCGGCTGCGTGGGGCTTGGTGGCTGGCTGGGGTTAAACCACGACAAAGGGCTATGTCGGATGGTGGCAGGACAGGGCAGAGACAAGTAAGTCAGCTCCTTCTGTGGCACTGAATTATAATTTGCTCTGTTTAGATCAAAACTCAGCAAATGAATGTTTGGGAGTGTATATGCATTTTTAGTGCTGAGTTTTTGTCTAAGTGATACTTAATAGGCTTCTAAGAAAACAGAAGGGGAGCCTGTAAGTAATATCAGTTATCTCCAAGTATGTTGCAGAGTGAGTTTGCTTTTTTGGAAGGTGATTCTGATGAATTTTAGTATTCTGCGTGTATTCAAGACAGGTTTTATTGTTCTGGCAAACTACTAGCAGGTCTGACTGCTTGAATATGCTTGAATATCAGTTAACTTTCTGAACTTCGGCACTGAACAACACGAGATTGCTGTTATATTTTCTTTTTCTTTCTCGGCCAAATTGTTCTTCTATCATATGACAGAATTGGGAAGAAGTTACTGTTCCAACATGCCTATTTTTCTTGACAGAAAAATCTGCAAATGTACTTATGTTCCATCTTATAACATGTATATAGAATGCTTAAGGTATTTTATAATATATTTTGGAGTTTACCCTGAGGATATAGTTTATTAATAGAGCTAAAAAATGACTCATTTGTTTCCATTAAAGATGACTTTTAGGTAAGTTTCTGATTAAAAGAAAGACAAAAAAATAGCTTTCTCTAAAAAAAGTGAAATTAGCGGAAATGCATGCAATTCAGCATTATGAAATGCATAATAGCATGCAATTATTATTTTAGATACAAACCAGTTAATCTTTCAAAGGAAAGGAGTTCTTGGCATATCCAATTTCATGTAATGGCTGCGCTTCCTGGTGTCACCAAGTGAAGTGCGTGACAGCACTTCTTCCAAACAAGCAGTTCCCCTGTTAAAATGCTTGGGTCATGGCATCCAGGAAGAAATAAATTAGAGGTGAATAGCTTGTAGGTAGAAATGCTGCGTTGTAGACAGTGCGTTGATCCAATTAACTGGGGAAAAAAATAAAAGAAGAAAATTAGAGTTTATGAAGTCCTTGTTTAACTTCCAGCTCAGAAAAATGTTAATTGTTTCCCTCTCGCTCTCCACAGTTTCCATTAAATGTCTTTTTCTGCCAGTGAATTCAAGAAAACTCAAGCTGTTAACTGGCTTGTAGGACGGTGTTTGTAGCATGTTAGAGTTTGTCTCAAGCTCAATGCAGGCTAAAATTTGGGAATCAGACTCACCTTAGAGACGAAATATACAGTAGTGTTAAGTCCTAAGAAAAATAGGTTGATATAAAGGAAATTGTGCCTAGCTCTTAGCTGCATCAATATGAACAGGACGATTTGATTTATGACTCCATGTGTAACTCCAAAGGTGGAAACACAAAGCACATCTCCAGCTCCACACACACTTCATTTTCATTTTTGAGGGTTGGAGCTCTGCTGTGATAGATACACAAAAGAAGTCCTGGGTCTCAAGGTTTAGGGGCTTTTACATTGAAATTACAGATAGCAAAAGGGACAGTATATTAGTCCTGAATAGCTTTTCTTCCTTTCCCTAAATAAATGAACATAGTCATGTTTGATTTCTCTTTACAACTTTTAAACTTGCATTGTATCTTCTCTGTGTTGATACGCCAGTGACACATTTCTATATTTGCTCATCTTGATCTCATTCAAAATTCACATGCTTCTTGAATATTAGCTCTCCTCAATTTACTCTTCATCCTTATTCTTCTGTGACCTGCTATACTTGTGTCGTGGTTTAACCCCAGCCAGCAACTAAGCCCCACACAGCTGCTCACTCACTTCCTCCACGTTGGGATGGAGGAGAGAATTGAAAGAGTAAAAGTAGAAAACACGTGGCTTGGGATAAAGACAGTTCAATAAGGAAAGCAAAAGCCGCACATGCAAGCAAAGCCAAACAAGGAACTCATTCACCACTGCCCATGGGCAGGCGGGTATTCAGCCATCCCCAGGAAAGCAGGGCTCCATCGCGTGTAACAGTTGCTTGGGAAGACCAACACCATCACTCCAAACATCCCTGCTTTCCTCCTTCTTCCCCCAGCTTTATAAGCGGAGCATGTCGTCACATAGTATGGAGTATCCCTGTGGTCAGCTGGGGCCAGCTGTCCCGGCTGTGTCCCCTCCCAGCTCCTTGTGCCCCCCAGCCTCCCCGCCGGTGGGGTGGGGTGAGGAGCAGAAGAGCCCTTGGCTCTGTGTGAGCACTGCTCAGCAGTAAGGGAAACATCCCTGTGTTACCAAGGCTGGTTTTGGCACAAATCCAAAACACAGCCCCACACCAGCTACGAGGAAGAAAATTAACTCTGCCCCAGCGAAACCCAGCGCAACTTGTCGGAGCAGCTGTTACTCTGATACTACCTTTCCCCCCATCTGGAAGGCAGATGGGCTGATTCACAAAGAGCCGCTATTTGTTCATGGATCAATTTTCAGAGAGTCTAAAGTGAACAACTGACAACCTTCCCAAAGATGCTGAACATGTCCATGCCTGGGCAATGTTCCACAGAACAAAAAAAGTCTTTCAAGACTTTTATTTATTTCTTTCACTATATATAGGAATAGGAAGAAAGACAGACCATGGTAATTTGTTTTAAATTAGGACATTGTTTTGCACCCCACCTTATGCAAGTGTCTCTGCATTTTTTTAATATAATTTTATTTTTTAAGAGAGAAAATACTACAAAAGGCACAAGGACGTACTCTTGTCTCCTACACAACTGCAACTGTAATAGTTTAAGTATTTTACAAATTCAGCAAGGATTGTGTCATATCAGAAGACTAATGCTTGTTTGTATTGACCTATGATCTCTTAGATTTCTCAGTTTTCCTGCTGGCATCGTGGTCTTTATTTAAATATTTGGGCTTTGTTGCCTGGAGAGTCACTATATCCTTGCTGTTTAAATATGATGAAAAAGTATTTATCCTCTGTTTTCAGAAATTTTGGAGAAGTACAAGACGGGCTAGAAGTACACTTAGTTTTTCAAGGTTTAGTTAGCAGTGGGATGTATGCTATAGCACATCTGACATCATGTAAACTGCATGTACATTACCAAAAGAAAAAGCTCTGTGGGAGGGCAACTTGTTACTTTAAGAATCCTATTTTTAAATCAGTCATAACAGATTGAAAAATAAGGGATTAATGGTTTTCAGGTGTATTTTTTTCGGTGAGTTAAGTGATGAGATTGTTCTCTTTGTCTCCTCAGACCTTGAGATTCTGTTCTAAAAGACAGTGAGATGCATTCCCCTTGGCAAACAGTTATTCCAGATGAGTATCTCCAGTCCAGTCAGTGTTGTTTCCCTTAACATAGGTTGTCTCTCTCTTCTGAGCCCTGCGCCTTGTCCCAGGTAGGGTAGGCAGTACTTGAGAGAAGATATTAACAGAGTCTGCATATACTGTACGTTGCTGGAAAGTGGCCCTGTAGGTGTGACAGTCCCATATCGACAATGATACATTTTCACTTTGCAGCATAGGATGTCACATGAGTTGCAACACGCTTTAACTGAGGTGTGGAACTGCTGTCTGGTATGAGCTGGCCCATGCGTATTGTGTGCTTTTCACCTTTGTTCACCATCTGTCCTTGCTGGAGCTGACGTCTGCCATCTGAGGGCTGCCTCCCTGGTGTTTCATTCTCTGATTAGATCCTTATGGCACCCTCAGGAAAAAAAAAACAAACAACAAACCAAAAAAAGAAAACCAAAGACAATCGGGTGTCTTTGTACGGTACACGCTTCCATATCCCCATGGTGCTTTTGTGCGTACACCCTTACGAACAGCCTTTTGTGTGTCCAGACCCCAGATGGTTGCCTGCAGTCACAGCCTTTAGTAGAAGAATCATATTCAAATTGTCTAATGGATAATAAACTGTACTGACTTTGCTTTTTGATGTGAATGGATGTTTTCAAGTTGAAGAAACAAAAGATCTCCTGGGGAAAATTGCTGAAGATACGTATCACTGTAAATCTTGAAGAGGGAGTGCAAGCTGAATAAATCACAACTACGGATTGGGTTTGCTGAGGGAACAAGCACTGCAGAAGTTGAAATTAGCACCCAGAAAATATGGTAGAATTGGTAGAGTATCTTCTAAATCCTGTTTAGATTACTGCAGCTAAGTGACTAACAGACTTTTTTGTATGTTCTGAATTCACGTAGGTTGTATTTGATACCTGGAATACTTAGCAGTTTAATGTTACTGAAACTATTTTCAGGAAGAAGACTTTATGGTTGCTAGAGTATTCCCAAAAATTAGCAATGGCAATAACTGAAAACCTTTGAGGCTCTTTCCCCTCCCCTCTGCCCTTCAAATCAGGGAACAGAAAAGCGTGACACATCCTGAGAATTTCAGGTGGAGTTTCCTGGAGTTTCAGATGTTGGTAATCAACTCAAAAAAGAATCCACATGGATATTAATCAGGCTTAAGTGGTATCTTTGAGTAAGCATTCCAGGGCTGGGAAAACAAAGTTGGGGGTGGTTTTTTTGGTTTTTTTTTGTTTTTTTAACATGATGAAAAATGTATTAATGTGAATTTTTTTTAGCTTACTGAGTCATATTGCTAAAACATGTTTTTCTAACAACTAGCAGGTTTTTTAATCTGTTTTGGAAGTAGTAATTAGCACTGGACTTTTTTTAACATAGAAGGTAAGATTATGAAAAAATGAAATATTCCTGGAATATTATATGTATATATTAAAAAAACCACCTGTACAACAAAGGTGAATGTCTGGAATAACAACATAACATGCTGGGTAACAGCAGTAGTAAGTAGTATATTTTTATAGGGAGGATGTGAGTAAATCCATACAGTTTCCACAAGTTTTAGAAAATGCAGGATTTTTCTTCCAGAAGGAAGGCAGAGCGCAGGGTAAATTCTGCCTTTTTGAAGAGAAGGATCTTTTTTTGGATCTACTTCTTCCTTTGTCTGATAGTTATATTTTGAAATCTTGTGGAAATTATCCAATAAGCAGTTTAGGAAAGCAGTTTTGAAACAAAACCCAGTCTGTTTCAGTTAAAACATTTCTGAGCACTCTGTATGAGAGACACACTATCACTTGTATTTCCAGAAATACATTGTGGGGAAATCTGGGTGACAGATCTACCCATGTTAGCTCCTCTTGACAGGATTTGAAAGAACAGCTAACGTGGGGTGGTTTTGCACACTCGAGTTGCCTGTGATCCAATGTGTGCATTTTGGTGCTTTCCACAAGTAATTATTTTGGGATGTCATAGTTATGTTAAAAGGAAAAGGTAGGAGAGAAGCATCATTGCAGCCACTTCTTGCTAACTATAAAGTCAAAACTTTTCCCATGGAAGGCCATAGAGACCTGTTCTCTCACTTGACTGGCTCAATGGACAAGTGCCAATATTATAAAAAGCATCAATAATATCTAATCTGAGTTTCCTTCACATGTGTAGTAGCTGATGTAGCAGAATGAATACACAGTGACCTAATGATCCAGGGGTTGGATCAGTCATGATTAAGTTTAAATCAGGCTGGGGTGATAGTGATACGTTGAGGAGACTTAAGTGAGCTAATGAGGATCACCTTGCACCCCAAACTTGTCAGTGTCACTGTCCTTTTGTAAAGCAAGCACAGTTATGTACTGCAGCCTCAGCAGTCTCGTATATTGACTTGGTTTGAGGTGTTCCTGTGACAACCATCGTCCCAGACTCTATATCCATCTATTCCTACTGAAAATTTTGTGTTTGATTTCTCTCCTGAAATGGACCTTCCTGTATTTGCATTTGATTGCTATAAGGTACTTCAGGAAGTGCTATGTAGTAATACCACTTGAAAATTAAAGCTAATGCAAAATATGATTACGTTCATCATTAGATTTCAAAGAGGAGACCACAATGCCAAAGTCTTGTGATGTGAACTGGCTGCCAGACAGGTTCTGATGGGGTTTGTGGCATTGTAATGACTTGAAAGGGTCTAATGTAGTTTCAAAGCAAGTTCTAAAAAACCATCTCTTTGTACCGGACTGCAGCAGCCAGTGGAGGTACAGGCTGTCGGAGCTTCCCAAAAAGGAACTACCTCCTCAGAGATCATTCTCAGACAGACATTTCTGTGTTGGAACTTAACCACTGGAATTTGCCTTTTTAGGTCGTGCAGAACCCAAAATAAGTAAGTAGCATGAGTTTGGGATTGTTTTCAGTACTGTAATAATTATTGCCGTTGTCTATCAATTGATTCTATCACATCCTCTGAGACATCCCTACCGTGTTTACTGCTGGCACAGGCCAAGTAGTCTTTACAGTGCTTAAGAAAAAACTCTTCCTCAAAAACCTTGGACTGTCTTGTTTGTGTGTTGCCAGAAATTTTTGGCTGTCTATGTCCAGCTAAATTTTGCATGAAGGAAAGACTTGAATACTAACCCCACGGAGAAATCAGTCACTTCAGGCAGCCCTTGAGACCATGAGCTCTGGTGAAGATAATACACGAGCAAAATGAAAGGGGACTTGAGCTGCTTTCTTTTTACCTGAGAGTATTGTGTAGGTATAGTCTGTGTATTTTTTTTTTCCTTATCTGATGTGTTTGGGGAAAAGACTTGACTATGTTAAAGGGTATGAAGTATATTGTAAGCTTTGGAAATACATCTGAGAGTGTGGGTAGCTCTGCTTTTGGATAGGTGGACTTTTGACATTTTAAAATAAGCTACTTTTGCAATGTGAAGTACTTCTGAATGTCACCCTTATTTCTCAGATGGGGCATGCAGGATCTGCATTCTCTGTTTAGAATCTTTGAACTAATGAACCATTTATGCAAGTGCTGATTTGTTAATCTCTGTGTTTTCCTCATTGTGGTTGTAGAGAGATGTACTCTAAGAAGGTAAATTCTAACTTCTGCCCAGTGGCCTGTGGGAGCAGATCTCAGTCGCAGTAGCAATTTGTCAGTTCATTAAGAAATGCACGTATCCTACTTTCCTAATTAATAGTTTTGGTAGACTCCAAGTAGCAGTGGTAAAGTCTGAATTCACTGTTACAAATACATGGCCGGGTCAGAATGAAAACACCCTTGTAAAGAAGCTCTGTCACCAGATAGTACTTTGAATAGTTAAAGGAAGGCGTATGCTTCTGTGTTTCTCTGGATCCTTTGATAAAAATACCCAGCATTCACGGAAGCAGAGCTTTGAAACAGGAGTATCTTGTGTGGGAATTTTGTGAACTTCAGACAACTATAGCTAAGGTCATGTCTTTTCATGTGGGTATCTAAAATGCATGAAAACAAAGATTTTAATCAGAATTCTCAACTTTGGTTCCTCTATAAGAATGATGATTGTATTGCTGTACCTAAGAGGGCTGTTAGAAATAATGTGTTGCTTAAGCACCTTAAATGGAAGATACGATGCAATGAAACATAGTTCTTTACAACCCATAAATCTTAGTTGTGTATTTATCCGGTCTTGTGGGCTTCAAGGTGGGCTTTGTCCATAACTCTCCATTCTGCTGATAACCTTTTGTTTGTGGTCTCGTTCAACTCTCCCTTCTGCCTTTATCTGGAGCTTGCCCAAAACTCAGAGCTGCATTCAGGCCTGCATCCAAACAGGAAGAATTCCAGGGATGTAGATGCACAGGACATAGAAGCAGCGCCTAAATGGTCTTTTGTTGCGAGCTCCTTCTGCCTGTGCTGCGAGGCAGCTCTGGGCGGAACGCCGGGTGGCTGCAGGGCAAGTGGCCTGGGCTGTTGGCAGAGCAGCTCAGCCTGGTATAAAAACCAGAGTAGACGTTGCTACCCTGAGTATAGCAATGCCCAGAAACCGGGTGAGTAAAGTAATAGTGAATTGATTTGTTATGTAGATAGATGGCAGGATCAGGACGCAGTACTTGCTGCGTGTGTGTAGGAAACGTTTCATAATTACTTTTGAGTGGAGTTGAGGGTGGGTGAAGGTTCACCGTGCGGTAAGCGAGAAACTTGCCTTGAAGGTGAGTGTGTTTGGGAAAAACAAACTTGGGTGGTTAATGCTTTTCAGTCTGTTACAACTTCAAACTGATTCTGATGTGTGATACAAGTAGAAAGCGGATTACCACCTTCTCTCTCTTGATCTAAATCAACTTCCTTTTTCATCATCTTTTTTTCTTAATTGCACGTACTCTTTCATGGGTAGGAGTGGGCAGCTTTCACTGTCAACTGCCTGGCCAGCAATTCCAAGCAGATAGGAGAGGCAGGAGATTTCTCACCTGCCCCTCACCACCTCACCAACACTGGTGGTGTTTCCCAGTCATGTAGAGAAATGTGTGTTATTCTTAAGATTTCCTTTCTGGCTGTGATTTTTATTTCATGAGGTAAATCAAACCAGTGGAAGACTTGGGGAATCTGAGTAATGCACAACGCTTACGACACAGCCTGGGTTCTGCCCTTCATGGTGCGCAGCTCCAGGAACTGTACCAAATGGTTCGTTTTGTTGATTTTGTGTCACAGAGTTTATCCTGAAAAGTGCGTATTGTTATACAAACGCGTGCCTCTTCCTCAGCTCCCCGGGTATTGTATGAGGTCAGCTCAAAAGAACCGGCTGTATCTATCTATATCATGCTCGAAGTCTGTTTTAAAATCATGTTAATATTTTAAAATGTGGTTGTTTCATCTTCTTTTAATGAGCCCTGTGGAGAGGTATATACATTCTCATCCATATACAAATAGCATGTTCTAGCCTTCATTAATCAAAATGACACTTTCTATACCCTCAAGTGTTTTCACATTTGCACATGAAGTGTGTTCCCAAAACTCTGTGCTGCCTGATTGATCTCTGCATTGTTCAGTTTTCAGACCTATGTGTCAAATGCTGGCTGAAAAGATATAAAAGTTCACTTCTAATGTGACTTCTTTAATCTGCTTTTGTAGAATTACTGTTACAAACCGTGTAGAAAGTCTTTCCAAGTTCGCTTTTTGCATTGAGCTTGGCACAGGCATGAAGGACCACATCCCATCTTACCCTGGAAAGCATACCGCTTACTGCCAAAAAAAGTGTTAGGAGACACTGCTGCTTTGGGGAAGCGTGTAAGAGAAAGACGTCTGTTAAGAACTGAGGAAAAGAAAGCACAACATCCTTCAAGGTACAGGCTTTCCCTGCTTACTCTGTTCAAACATTGCCCGTTCTACGGCTCCTGTCCCAAATGAGTGCCATGGAACAGGTATTAGCCAGTGCTCACATCCAAGAAGAGGAGAATTTAAATTCAGCAACTTGGCTGCTAGAAAAGAGCACAGACGACTTACTTATTTCAAGACTTACACGTGTATACATAAACCAGACAAAGACAGCCTGAGGGAATGGGAAGCAGTAGGAATCCTTTTCTAGGCTTAAAGAACTGTGGAGCATATAGAAAACTCCCACTCATCCTTAGTTTTCTATATACTGTACTTTTACCAGTTATCCCAAAAGCTGGGGGGGACGGGTGTGTATGCAGGGCCTAGAGAGGAACTCGAGTTTAGTGCTCTTTTCTAAAATATTTCCGTAGGGTTCTGGAATGTCTGACCCCAGGAGGCACCTCCAGGTCCCCACAGAAGGGGTGCTGCCATTATCTGACACTTTTCCTGCCCACATGGCATGTGTGAAACACACGGCCAGTGTTACTGCAGCTTGTGCTGAGGATTTCTTGACTGAAGACTCTCGAAGAATTTGCAGAATTTCCTCTCTGTTTTTTTTATGGTCTAAGCGTGGGTATTTCTGTTGTCTGGCTCAGTTCTTTGCTAAACGCCTGTCTGAAGATTTTAGTAAAAGATTTAGTAAAAGAAAGAAAAATAACATAGAAATAAGTATCATCGTGAAAGAGCGTGTGAGTGTGTGCGTAGATCTTGCCTCCTCCATCCCAGGAAGTATAAAGCAGAGGGAGAACAGCAGAATTTGAGGAAAAATACTTACTGGTGTAAGTTCTTTGCCTTTGTACGTTTTTCTGGCCTTTTCCTGCAAGAGGCAGTTATTTTATGTCACCTTTAGGTGCTGTAAAGTCTCGGTGAGGGGTGAATCCGTGCCGTGCGGGGGGAAGCGGCACCTGACGTCTCCCGAGCGCTGCGTGAGAGGGAAAGCGCAGCATCTCTGTAAACCCATGCTGCTGCTCCTGCTGGCGGGGGATTTACAGCCGGAGACGATCAGGATTAAAAAACACTGATTTTCGGGTTGGTATTTACTGATGCTAACGAAGGAAGCGCTCACCTTTTGTTTGGTAACCTGGGCTGGTTTGACAGAACTTGCCTTGCCCGTGGCCTCGTAGGAGGCTGGAAGCTCACCTAGGAGCCTGGAAGCTCACCTAGGAGCCTGGCTTTGGGTTTGGCGTCCGAAAGCCTGATCAGAGCTTCCCCTGCGTGTCCGCGGCCCGCAGCCGCCCCCGCCGCCGCCGCCCGCCCCT
>JAVJGI010000003.1:7591415-7629733 GCA_035590275.1 Ibycter americanus | reverse complement strand
GCCGGGGGGAGCCGGCCCCGCGGAGCTGCGGCCGGGCTGGTGGCTGAGGCCGGCCCGGCCTGTGCAGCCTCTCCCAAAGGATGCTGCGTTTTTAATGATGTTTCTGTAACGAAAGGAGCCTGTCAGGGACGTGAGTATCAAATTGCCGTTGGATAATTCGGTGCTGCTGACAGCAGTGCCAGATACCGTACGGCCTCCTAACAACAAGCGGAAGTTTTATGACTGGCCTTGGTAATGGACGTCTGGTTTTCTGGGTAGCTAATCCGCCTCGGTGTCTTGCTGCTGCCTCTGGATGTCCTTGGATGACCGTGCTGTGCCTCAGTGTCCCTGCCAGGGCCGAAGGGAGGCTCAGTGTCACAAGGATGGTGAAACTTCACCGCTCCGTGCCTTGCTGAGGCCCTCATGTGGGTGCTGCTCTGGGAGTACGTACCGGCGCTGCTCGGCTGGGCGCCCTGTGCTCCCACCGGCACCGTCCCACCGCCGTCCTCCCTGGTCTTCTGCTTGTCTTTGCCAATGTCACCTCAGCCAGCTTTGAAATACCAGGCTTGCTGTTCAACAGGCTTTGGGGCTTGGGAGTAATAAAGCACTGCCACCTTTTTGCACAGAGCTTTTCAGAGCTGTGAGATTCCTGGGTTTTTTTCCTAGAAGCATAAAAACCCATAGTGAAGTTCTGGTCGAATATCTTGCTACTTGAAAGAACCAGAACTTCTGATTTTTGGTTTGACCAAATTATAGTCATCTTTATGACCCACGTTTGTGCAGCATAGGAATTTCTGACCGATGGGCCATCTCTCCTGCGACTCCGCAAGCAGCAGCTCGTTAACTTGTCAGGCTTCATTGTTGCTGTGTAAACTTCGGTAATGGATTTTCCATGTACCAAGAAAGGTTGAGCAAGCTATTTTTGTCTCGTTTTCCTTCAGTCACTGTTTGCCCCTCTCCTGTGTATAGGTCACTGTCCTCTTTTTGTAGGAAAGCAGAGTGATTTTCGCAGTGGCACTCGGCGCCGTGTTGCGGGACTCTGTGTGGCGGTTACTTTGAGCTGGCTTTTTTAAATCGAGACAACTGGAGGCTTTTCCTTTGGGGAGCTGTTTTGCCTATACGTTTCAGGCATAGTGACAGCAATCAAGGAGGAAAGCACAGCATAGTTTTCAGAGATGTTAATTTTTAAAAATACTTGGCTAAAGTGATTAGCAACATCATGTTAGATACTCAGCTGTCCCATCCCTGTAATTCTTGGCTAGGAAGAGGGGGGCAGAAGGAGGGATGCCTTTACCAGATTCAAGTTCTGTAAGCCATGCTGCGTTTTAGCTGTCTTCTCTTTTTAGCCTGCTTGGCTGTGCACTACTACTGCACTGACATCCTTTACTGTGTTCTTTTTGTGCTGGGGCAACATCACTTCAGTGTAAATTTGAGGCTTTCAGAGTGCTTCCAGGCACAGTAAATTCCAGCCTGAATAATGGTAATGCAGAGCAGCCTTGATACTCACTTGCATCTCTTCCCTTGGTTAGCGAGGACAAATGCATTCCTCTTCTTAATAGAATATCCGTGTAAAGGAATCCTAGATGTATTTTCTTTTTAGCAGGTTTCCCAGGACAGAGGTTTGATGTAAATGTTGCTGGACTTCATAAATCCTGGCTGAAGGCCAAGGCAAGACTGATGGAAGTGAGGAGTGGTGGCTGGTATCACGGGGGTGCTTACTTTCCTGACACCATCCAGGAAGCAAACCTGGGCTGGTGGCTCGAGCAGTGAAGGGCTTCATGCTGGCAGAACTCTGTTCAGATGGATGCTACTAACTTAACGTTGTCTGGCTGAGCTACCTTAGTCCAGTATGCAACCTGAGGCTAGTGAAGATGTAGGCCATGCATGTTGTCCTGGGGACTTAGAAGCATTTGGTAAGCCAGTATAGATCTATTTGCTGTGATGAAGGCAATGCTTAAGGCTGCCCATTGAACAGTTAACCAATTTTTTGAAGTCAAAACTCAATGTAAGGTTGCTATGCTTAGCTAAATATTTGCTAACAATTCTGGAAGTTAGTGTTGTCAGACTTAACTGTTTGAAAATAAACATGTGCTGTGGATTGAAACTTGCCAGACCAGATAGCTGCCTCGCCCACACGTATTTTTCATGGGATCGGGTACATGCTAGTGAATCTGCGTCACTCCCTGCAGCACACACATCCTTCAGGGGTGGCTTTAAGCTGTCTTTGTAATGTGCAATTTAGGCAGCTGAGAACTCTGTTTGCTGATGTACAGTTGTGCTGTAGGATAAGACGTTAATGCATCATGCACTTCCTGGGAGAGTAGTTTATGTCTTCGGACTTCTTTAACTATACTCAGTTTATCCTCAGGTCATTTGTGGGGGTGGGTCGTTTGGGGCATTTTGCCTATTTGCTTTTTGCTTTGAAAAGGTACGTGTGGATCACTAACTCAGTTGGTAGACCATGTCCCACAAATGCAGTATAGCTTGCCACTCTGAAAAGGCTGAATCCGGAGTTTACTGAGATAATGAACAATCAACTGTTGTTCTTTGAGAAAGCTATTTTATTACACGATCCAAGCTACTGTTGCTTGAAGACAGCTGTGTACTTGACCTGTCCTCTCGCCAGTATTTGAAATGGTGTATGCTATCTGAATGTAGCTTTAAGGTGATGTCTGGTATGATGTCAGGAGATGCCTTTGCTTTGCCTCAGCTGCTTGTACTGCTTTACAGCCCACAGTCCTTTAGATTGTATGGTGATAAAATTTGGTTTGGGGTTTTTGGTGTTATTTTTTTTGTCTTTGGAAAGCTGACAGTATAATCGGTAGCATTCATGACCCATCAAGGAAACCTTGCCCTGAAGAGTTTTATTTTTAAAGCAAAGCTTAAAGAAAACAGTGTGCCTCAGTAGCCTTGGTGGCAGCATAGAAAAATGCATCAAAGAGAAGAGCAAGAAAAGTGGCTTATGTTTTGGGAGCAGCGCTGTATAAGAGAGAGCAGCACTCGCAGGGTGCCATGACTTCGAGCTAGGAACTGCAGTTAGAATTTAACTGGCAATATTTGATTGAAACCTGATGGCTCTGTTTTGGCTGCCTCTGCTCTGTTAAAGACTGGGCCTGCCCATCAGGGGTGCTGGGCAGAGCTCATGACTTCCCTTCCTTCGTCTTTTTTTCCACCAAAAATGGAGTAGTGACAGGTACTAGCCTATTTAAATTTATGTGTGTGTATATTTATATTTTTTGGGGTGTGTTTTTTAAAATGGATGTTGCCTTTGCCTCAGAGGCCCATACAATGCAGCTCTTAATTTGTGGAGTGGTTGAAATGCAGAAATTTAACATGATTTGCTGTGCTTTGGCCATAGCATAGAAGCACATGAGGGAGACTTTTTATCTGTTTTTTTTTCCTTGGTAAAAGCGAGGTGCCTAGGCTAAACATGGGTGCTCAGCTGTGACCTGAATCTGTTCATACCGAAATCACTTGAACTTAGAGCTATGCTGGGCAGTATTTTGTATAATTTTTTGCTTCTCTCTGCTTATTTTTTGTATCTTTGGGTTGAACATCAGGGAGTAATCCTGCTCATGCCTGGTGTCAGATGACAAGTTTTATTGTGTTGCACTGCAGAGCGCGGGTGACTTAGCAACTTTATCTTTGAGGATTTGTCAGAGGCTGAAGTGACAAGTAAGCTTTGGTGTGCAGCACGAAGTGCAGCAATGTATGAAATCCATCTTTGAGCTGATTGCAAACTAATTCTTTCAGGGCCGTACAGCAGACTCCTTAGTTGAGTTTGCTTTCTTGATTTAAATATGTGCATTTCCAAAAGCTTGTTCTAATACTGCCTTTCTTATTTTACCGTATCACCAAAGTCTGGTGTGCACTTGTCTTCTGTTAGACGGGGTTGTCCCTCTATTTTAACAGTTTCTAAAGAAGATCTAGCAAAGGGATTTTGAGAGAGAGAGAGGTTGCTTGTGTTTATGCTGTCTTGTCAGAGGAATGAGGATTTCCTTCCTGCAGAACCAGGTCCATGCCCTGGGACCTCACCAGGGTCTGAACTGTAGTAGCTCTGTCTCCAAAACTTCCCAGTGGTGGGGCAGCTGCCGAGCTTCTGCAGGTGGGCTGGGCAGCCTGGAACTCCTCTGTCTTGCAGCTGCAGTAAGGATTGCTGACTTGCACTTTGCTGTTGTATTTCTTCAGGAGTTTTTCATCTTGATACCTGAATATAGCAAAGCTCCGTGTGAGGCGGGGAAAGTGAGGCTGGTACCTAGAGACCATTCAAGCTCCTTTTACACCTAGCAGCAGCAGCCACCTCCTGTGACTTTCAGTTTTTCTGTGGTTAGACCACGATGTTCACTAGTCAGAGCAAGGCTGTTTCCACTTTTTTTTTTTTAAATTCAGTAGCCTTTGTTAAAAATGGTGTTTCTTGAGTATATAAAAATCATCGTATTTAGAGTTGCTCTTTCAAGGGGGCATTAATCATGCGAGAGCACTTGCATAGTTTTAGGCATGGAAAAAGGTGGAATTCTTCAAAACTGCTGGAAGGTTTATGTACTCAATTATCATTTAATTTTAACTGCCCCTCATCCATGTCTTCATCAATGAATGCAAAACCAAATTGCCTCCAGTGGAAGGATACAATTTATTTTCATTAGACATTGGAGGTCGTAATTCTAAAAGAAAGCATTGTTGCACGAAGTTTTTACGTCAGTGATACATTTCAATCTGAGAATGTGTTGTCTACAGAGATCCCAAAGTAGTAATTGTAGGCATAGTCATGATCTATGTGTTTGGTTTTTTTGTTTTTCTTTAAGAATATTCTGAAAAGTAGTTTTATGAGGGAAGGACAAAAATGACTCGGACGAAAGTTGGCTGTTGTTGCCTTTGAACACTGAACTAATTCTCCAAAATCTTGAGTTTATTTCCTAATCTGAGAAACTATTTTATGTTAGGAGCCACACAAAATTAAACAATAAATGCACACGAGGACTGTATTAGTTCACAAGTGAGAATGTGCTGTGACAGTTAAACCTATATATAGCCAAGGAAATAGTTGAATTAAGTGTAGGGTAAAGGGAATTTTGAATTCAGAGCTTTAACTCTCTTGTAAGTTACTAGCTAAATTATAAAGGGTTTCTTGTTTTGAGAATTACTTTGAGGGTAGCTTGGACATACAGAATAGTGTGAGGGCCAGTACTGATACTGTTGGAACTTTTGTTTTCCAAGTTATATATTTTAGACTCCATTTCCAGAATGAGCTCTGCTATGTTCCTCGCCAGAGGCTGTCATGTTCTTTTGGCAGCAGAGTCATTGTAGTGTTTTGAAGTGAATGGTTGCTTTAAAATAAAGTTCAAGTATTGATTTGTTAATACTAGTATTCCTTGCTCAGTGATGTCATTACATACAATTTTGTACTGTATCCTGTGTTTGACTTCATTTATGTGAATTGTCTCAAGTTGAAAATTATCCGAAAATTCACTGTAGCTTATCTGGGGATTTAAGAGTTAAAATTGAAACCTGGTCTTTATGTCATTGTTTGTGTTGTATTATTTACTTTTCTGGATGAGACAGTTGAGGTTAAAAAACGCCTATTAAAATAAAATTTTAACGACTCCATTTGTTTGGTCATCTTAAAAGTTTATTCTTATTTAACTGGTAAAAAGATGTACTTGTAGATATTTTTTCAGGTTCTGTAACATATTTGCATGGGGAATTGAGTATCTGTTCCCTGTGGTTTATCACTAGTCTACTTGGATGTAAATTGAGGATGTCGGTGTGATACTAGCATGTGCTGAACTCTTTCAAGGCCCTGGGAATATTTTGGGACTCCAGCTAGTTCGCTTGGGCAGGGCCATTATTTTATCCTTTGCATAGGAAAGACGCAGCAGCAGCACACCCTTTGGGCATGCATTAAACCTGAGACAGTTTATTAATAAATTAAATTCTGACCTTTGATAGTTTCATCTCATGCTTTATCAGCGTCCCGGTCTGTGGGGTACAGCAGCTAGGTGGTTATTTTGGGGGTGTGACCCCGCAGGGAGGTTTAGGTGCATTATGTCATCTTGCTTTCATAAACTGATGTAGTATAAGCAACAGAAAATACTGTTTTCCCTGTTGTTGAAAACTGTTGTCAGGCATGTCAGAGATGACAGAAGTTGTTTGAACTAAAGATGATGACACATCAAAGTGTAGAAGAGATGGCAAACATTGCCATCCTGATGTTATTTTGACTGCGTTGCTGCATATTAGTATTACACCTGGTTTGTGCCAGCAATTGACTGTGTCCCTGCATTTCGGTGTTGTCAGTCTCTGATGCTGTTAACATCTGGTTAATGCTTACTGTAATATTCTCGCTTCTAATTCAGTGTACTGATTGTTCACTAAATATTTATATAGTCCTTTGGTTTTGATGTTGCAAGATAAAAAGGGTGTGTTTTCTATCATCTTTTGTATTCAAAGGCAAATAATGCATTGAGGCTGCTGATTATTTAAAACGATTAAAACATAACATAAAGAAGTTCCTTTGTACTTTGGTCAGTGCTGACGTAACAGTTTCCAGTAGTCTAGAGAATCTTACCCCTAGTTCACTGATGGCTTGTTTAGACTAAGATGCAGTGTTCTAAGTCCAGTGATCACCTACCAAAGATGTGGGAATGTGCTCAGGAAGGATTTGTTACAACATGTATCGTATCTTACCCTTTGAGGTTTAAATATAACAAGATATATTAAACAAGCATGAGCATGAGACCTGGAATATGTACTGGTGATTCTTAGGTTTCTTACCATTAATATGAACATTATTTGAAGCAAAATGTGTGGGTGGAGGGAAGGAGGAGAGGCTCACCTGTGCGATAACTCTCCCAGTAGCCATGTACTGAAGCATGGATGTAGCAGGAGGAGGGGAGGAATATTCAACAGCACAAATTCTTGGAGGCACACCTGGAGAAAAGGTGATTAATTTGTCAAAGGGACTAAGCTTCAGTATTCATCAGGATTTAAAACAGAAATGGGGAGTGAAAATAGACTTCATAGGCAGAGTGCACAAATGAGACTGTCAGAATTGCTGCAGGATAGTTCTGTGATGCTCAAACCCCTGTGAGGAGTCAGCACTGCTGTGCTAACATACCTTTCCTCGGCTCAGTAAGCTGCAGTGGGATGGGAGAAAGTGCATGAGGCTGCTGCCTTGAATTCCTGTCTAGGGATACAGTGGTCTTTCACTTTACAATTTTTTTTTTTTTCCTCCCCTCAGTGAGCCACCTACAGCATTGATAATTGACTTACATTTCCTACTCTTAGACCCTGTAACAAGAATCAACAGCTTATTTTTACTCAAATACACCTCTTTCTAGCAAAGTTGAATGATAGTGCAAGAGAGGAAAAAATTAATACATGCCAGGCGGCCATCACAGTTGGACTGCTGGAAGAAGATACCAAAGGGAAATTCAAGCTGAAATGTATCAGCACACCAGGGACCTGAGAGTGACTGATGAGCTAGCTCTTACTGCTGTATTCCATCCACATCCTGCTAATAGAGGACGTTGGAGCAGGAAGTCTTAATGAATACAGAAGCCAACTCTCTCCTTCTACTCCCTTTATTTTTAGATTTTATGTTTTTCCTGTGGTAAAAAAGTTTGGAACTTGGGGGAGCCATGTCCAAGGCTGAGCAGGAATCTCACTGTTCTCACTACTAAGTGTTGCCTGGTACACAATTGTTCGGGAGATGAGAGGGTCTTATTTCTCTTTCCCTGTAGCTAGAGGTTGCTGTGATTGATTGATGGTTGGTGTAACGTTATTCCAGTGTGTGGAGGCCTGACATCCTGTTTGCTTCTGCAAATGGATGAAGGTAGTGAATTAATCAGAAAGGTTTTTCTTTTCATTTTGGCTGTTGGAAAGAGTGGGAAAACCACTGCCGAAATCTGATGTCTAAATTTGGATGCCCGAATTAGCAATCAGGAAGCATAGTAGTGAGTGTAGTAAGCTGCTCAGTTCCCCCAGAGGACTGCTGGCAGTATGGACAACTTGCGCACTTAACTCATGCAGGCATCTGAACTGTGCAGAGCAGGCATCTCTTTGCACCCATTGTGAAAAATGTGTGTGGGATGCTTCCTCTGGATATCCTTGCACCAAGACATAACTGACATTTTAATACAGCTTTCATCACAGAGTTCCCACTGAAGTGGTCTTCACAAAGGATTTTTTTGCTTGTACATTTTTTGATCTGAATATTTGCATATAGTGGGTTTTGCTTCCACAGCTGTTCTGCATTTGGTTTCCTAAGTGGTAAGAAATGTGATATGCTGAAATCAAAGCTGAGCCTGATAGTCTGCTGTATAAATATAATTGTAAGGGAAAATTCAAGCAGTTACTGTGTTACATCAGCGTTGTGTGGGTTGATGGTCTTGGTAGAATTCAGTTCTTGTATTTAGGTCTCTTCTGGTGCAAGAAGAAATTTTTATTACATGTAATAATTAGCTTTTGAAATAAAGGGGATTGTCTTTCGGTTTAATCAGTCTGCCTCTAATAGCAGGGAAGAAAAATCATCATTTTGTAAGAGTCCCAACTCTCTTCTCAATGTTTTCTAGAACGACATTTTAATTGAATTTTATATTTATGGGGCTGATATTAAAACTTGTCATTCTCATGGGTTCTTACCTGTTCCCCCACTGTATATTAATCAGTTGTATTTTTAAAGAGTGTAAGCTTCTGTCCTGCTCATCTTACCAAGCACAAATTCAGTAAACAATTTTTTTGTGAAGAGAATTATTACTTCCATTGGTCATTTTTAATGCGTAACTCTAATATTCAGCTACACTTCTCTTGTTAACATGAAGCATTATATACTTACTTCATATCCAATATGTGAATGGCTTGTAAATAAATAACAAAAGTAGGTTTAAATCTCATGCCTGTACTTAGCAAAACTAATGGATGGTAATCAGTGTAATGGCTGATGATAGATTGTACTGTGCCAGCAGGGGAACTTGCACCCAGAAAAAGAAACACATCAGGAGTGGCTGGAGACTGGTTGGTGAATGTATTCTTCTCCAGGTGCTTTTTTAATTCCTTCAATTAACTTGATTAAGCAGCTTAGCTCAAATAAGCAGAATTGGTGACTTGGAAGTTCTCCCATGAAGTATTTTCCCATTGCCTTAGGAATTAATTCCTTTAATATCTTGCTTGTGTAAAGCAGGCAGCCTTGGTTGCTCCTCTGTCTTGCACAGACATGAGATGATGTGTGCTTAGTATGGGAGGCACATGCAGGGGTCGTTTTTTGTGTGTGTTTTTTTTTTCCCCCCCTTTCGGCAATTGGATCTAGGCGGAAGTCATAAATCACAGTGATTTCTGCACAGTGCAATTGAATAGAGACTGACTACCTTATTTTTTAATAGTATTGAAAGTTCCCTGCTGCTTAGATCACTATGAATCCTTTGTCAACAGAGAAGAGCGTGCCCTCTTCCCTTTGCCTGTTCCTCTGCTTTGGAGCTGTGTTTTGTAGTGCAAGGTTAGCTCTGAATGCCATCCTCTGATACCTGAGCTAGGTAGCTGGTGTATCTATGGTAGAGCCTGGCTAAAGCAGTGACTGAGAAGAGTTTATACATGGGATTTTTTGTTCAAGAGTGCTGTGTGCTGTATTCCAGTTACAGCACTTTAAGGTGTTTTTTTTCTCATTGCTCTTGGGTATCTGTGTTGGTTGCAGCTGTTGCACGGTTCACCAAATATTTTTCCTCCTACACACTCACCAGTCAAGTGGCTGCTGTTGTATTCTTCTGACCGCCATTTTAAGGCACAGGTTCCCAAGCAGGAGAATTGCTTTCAGGGACCACTTTGGAATGTAATTAAATTTCCTAATTTTACTACCACCAGTGTCCCCACCAACTATCCTGATGCATCCCCTTTCCTACCCAAATGCTTTATCTTCTCAGCGTGTGTCATTAGACAGGGAATAGGGATAGGGATGTTAGGAAAGTTAGATGGTAGCACAGGGTTCCTGTCTGTCTCTCTCTGCTTACCTTGATGATGTCTTCTGCCTTTCCAGTAAGGATGGTGGTTATGTTTTAGTATCCTATATTTTTCAGAGCACAGAAAAGTGGCCTCAGATGAAACCAATTTCTCTGTATCCTACAGACCCTGATGGTACTGGGGAGCCCACCATTAGTAACTACTGCAGCGCGAAAAAGCTTGACTTCTGGGTATTGTGGTAGCTTGGAGCTCTGTGTGGCTCATCTCTCGTGGTTTCAGCTGCTGGCCCAACAAATTGTTGATTTTCAAATTATAGGTCTTTCAATCTGGTTCTGGCTTGCCCTCCAAGCAGGAATATGCCCTCAGTTCCACTGGTACATGGCCACAGGTTATTTTGAACCATTTTCTGAATAAATACAGGTATTTCTGCAGTATATAAAGTTGCAATGCTTGCATAGATTGTAATTAAATCTATGCAGTGGCTTCAGAAATTGCGATGTGTTTATAACTGGCTTTTTTTTTTTTCGAGAATTTCAGAGAGGACCCTGACACTACTTCTACCTTTTGTCCTCCCCTTCATTGTACTGTGTTAATCAAAAGTGATGACATGTTTTGATAGTTACTGGTGAGTCTAGATTGGGATTGAACCAGCTGTCTGCTACCTAATGAAAGATGGTGGTTGAGTGTGCTTCCATGATTTTTCTCTTTCCAGGAGTGCCAGGTGGGCTGCACTGGCTCTAAAAGCCTGTGTTGTGGGGTTGGAGGTAAATGTCTTAAAAGGCTACTAAAAAAATGGGGAAAATAATAAGAGTGTTTTCAGTAGTCTTCATCAATGCGTCAGTTTCTTCCCCTTTCTCTGTGTTGATTATGAGTGGAACATCAAATGAGTTAGTCTCTTAGTTCCGGAAGTGTATGAGATTAATTCCTTCCTCTTTTTTTTTTTTCTTTTTTTTTTTTTCTCCTCTAATCTTGGACAAGATTCACTTTTATGTCCATTGCAAAAATGGGCATTTACTGACCTTAATTTTATCTCAGTGATGAGCTCATCTGCATCATAGAATCTAAATTTAGTCAGGCAAATCCCACCTGTGGGGTCTGGTTAATATTTGCAGCTGACTTTTGTAATTTGGAAACAAGTGGTCTCGGCATACGCACAAAGTGGAATTGAAGTGGGCCAGTGCTTGTGGAGAAAATAGGAGCAGCATCTACTGGTGATTAGTTGCAGCAATGAGGCCTCTGGAGCAAGGTCAAGAAGACTCACATGGAAGAGAGCTCTGAAGGTGCGGGAGAGTCAAAGCCTTAATTCTTGAGAAGGGGAAACCCAGCAGGGACCCACAAATGAGGTCTTTCCTTCTGTTATGCAATGAGGTGAGTTTGGTGTAGAATCTTGTTGTGATGGCTAATGAAAGCTGGTTAGCTTTTATAAACCAGCCTTGCCTAGTTGTAATTATTTTTGGGATGTTTCAGCTTTTTATGAACAGTTGAGTCCTAATATGAGAGCACATTGAAGTCCATCTGGAAGGCTGTATGATTTAAGCAAGCCATGTGTGGTTTCCCAGTATTGAAGAAGCTGATAATGGGATGTACAGGGGAAGGAAGAGGAGAAGGGGGTGAAAAGGAGAGGGAGACTGGAAAGACCGGGTTTGTAACAGAAAGCCCTTTGCCATAAATCTGTGATGAAGATGATACTCAGGGCAATTGAACATAGCTGTTTTTCATTCCTTCCTTCACTGTGGAAGAAGATCTCTGTCAGTGAGAGAGATTCTTCAGGTAGTTAGAAGCATTAATAAACTTCAGGATTTTAACACTCCATTTAACTTTCATACTGCATAAATTAATTTCTTCAAACTTGTCTGTATTTTTGATCTCTTTTCTGTAAACTGTAACAGAGTTAATGATAAATATAAAAATGCACAACTCAGATTTCTAGTATCTTTAGATACTTTTTTTTTTTTGTAACCTGTTGGCCAAAGGGCTTGCTTTCCTCAGCTGAAACAGTTTGTAATGTGTGTGCAGTATCCAACATGGTTTTACATTCAAGAGAGTGGCCTGGTTTGTATGTGACTTCCAAGTCTTTTGTAATAGTAAACCATAGTTTGCTTGATACATGCGAATTTGCATTTATGCTCGTGTGAATGCCTTGATTAGATGTCAAATGGTTCTGGAAGGATCTTCATATTAATCACCTCGGTTCTACCCTGCCTGTGCTGTTCTTGCTCTGATAAAATTGAGAAAAGATTAATTTTCACAGTATTTGTTTGGGAATGCAGGCTGTATTGAGTGTGTTAGGGGTTTTATAATTCAGTGAAAAATGATTATTTTTCCTAGAGGTATTCCTTTACTTTTAAAGAAATTTCTAAATGTTACTTTTATTCTTTACTGTGTGGGAAATCAAGGTGGCCTGTATATCCCAATGCAATCTAGGATTTCACTTGTTTTTCCAGAATTAAAAACTAATCTTTTTTTTTTTATTTTTTAAGTATTATACCTGTTGATGGAGCTCAGCTTGTATTTACTGATGTGCTTTCTCTTTGTGTATGATGCTGCTGATCCAAATTTAGACTGGGCATATTTTTCTCCGGGGCAAAGCAGGGGCTTGTCTGAGTTGTTGGAGAATTGGTGTCTGGCAAATTTAGAAGATGTCTTGGAGATCTGTGTTTTTCAATGATATCAAATATGAGGGGTTTGTGCAAAGATTAATTGGAGCATGCTCATTTTATTATAGCTTTTGCAAGACTTCCAGAATGTGATGCTAGTTATTTCAGTGACAGTACACCTGGACATTGAGTACCAGTATCTTCTTATCCCTGTCAACACTTGCATCCTGGCACAATTTTCTTCCAAATAACTTACAGATTCCCCCCCACCCCACCCCGTTCACCCAGTGCATTTAAGAATGGAATATAATTAGTAACTGATTGTTAGAAATAAAATGCCACTTGAAAGAAAATCCTCTATGGAAGGCAGGCCTTGCATTTTTGCTTACAGATCATAGTCTGTATTGAGACTCCTGGAGGTAGTCACAAAGCTGATTTATTTTTATCCATACCTCTATTAGGAAGTCTAGTGTGTGTTCTTTGAAGTACTTTCCTGTGGTCAAAAATACCTGAAATTTTTGGCGCTTGTAAAATGAAATTCTTCTAGGATGTACACTGTTAGGTCAGTAGTAAAGAGACGTAAATACTACTGAAAGTAGCAGCTTCTTTCACCGTGGCTTTTCCTAGTTGGAGGCCCTCTCTGATTTGAACCCTGGAAACAGTCTGGGATATTTTTTTCTTTGTAGAGCAGTATTTGTTTGAAAAGGCAGCCTTTCTGCTTAATTTGGCTCTAGGACAATGAAAGGTCCAGAAAGAAAATAACATTCCAGGTAGCCATTGGTGACAACCAACATGGCTTCACTAAGGGCAAATCGTACTTGACAAGCTTGGTGGCCTTCTGTGACAATGTTACAGCATTGGTGATAAGGGAGGAGCAACTGATGTCATCCACCTGGACTTGTGCAGAGCCTTTCACACTGTCCTGCGAGACATCCTTGTCTGTGAACTGCAGAGACATGGATTTGATGGATGGACCACTCAGTGGGTAAGGAATTGGCTGGATGGTTGTGCTCAGAGAGTTGCAGTCAGTGACTCGATGACCAGGTGGAGACCAGTGAAGAGTGGTATTCTTCAGGGGTTGGTATCAGGTCTGGCACTGTTTAACATCTTTGTCATCAGCACGGTCATTGGGATTGAGCGCACCCTCAGCAAGTTTGCTGAGGACACCAAGCTGTGTGGTGTGGTTGACACGCTGAAGGGAAGGAATGCTATCCAGAGGGAGCTTGACAGGCTTTAGAGGTGGATCTGTGCAAACCTCATGGAGTTCAACAAAGCCAAGTGTGAGGTCCTGCACATGGGTCAGGGCAATCCCAAGCACAAATACAGGCTGGGCAGAGAATGGATTGAGAGCAGCTCTGAGAACAAGGACTTGCGGGTGTTGGTGGACGAGAAGCTCAGCATGACCTGGCAATAGGCATTTGCAGCCCACAAAGCCAACCATAGCCTGGGCAGCATCACAAGAAGCGTGGCCAGCAGGTCGAGGGAGGTGATTCGCCCCCTCTGCTCCGCTCTCGTGAGACCCCACCTGCAGTGCTGCGTTCAGCTCTGGGTCCCCCAACATAAGAAGGACATGGACCTGTTGCAGCGAGTCCAGAGGAGGCCACGAAGATGATCAGAGGCTGCAGCACCTCTCCTAGGAAGACAGGCTGAGAGAGTTGGAGTTCTTCAGCCTGCAGAAGAGAAGGCTCTGGGGACATCTTAGAGTAGCCTCCCAGTACCTAAAGGGGCCTCCAGGGAAGCTGGGGAGGGACTTTTTACAAGGGCATGGAGTGATAGGACAAGGGGGAATGGCTGGAAGCTGAAAGAGGGCAGATTTAGATTAGATATTAGGAAGAAATTCTTTACTGTGAGGGTGGTGAGACACTGACACACGTTGCCCAGAGCAGCTGTGGATGCCCCATCCCTGGCAGTGTTCAAGGCCAGGCTGGATGGGGCTTTAATAGCAACCTGGTCTAGTGGAAGGTGTCCCTGCCCATGGCAGGGGGGCTGGAACTGGATGATCTTTAAGGTTCCTTCCAACCCAAACCATTCTATGATTCACCACTGTGAGACCCATCCTAGGTTCTCACCAAGGTGTCTCTTCTATCTTCAGGAGAAGTCACAGACTCTTGACCTGAGGACATAACTGCCTGTAAATCTTTAACTCCTCAGAGCCCTGTGGCCTTTCCCAGCCTCTCCTGCATTACCAAGTGCCCTACTTCTTAAATTAATAGTAAACACAAATGAAAATACTACTCTGTAAAATGGGAAAGCTTTTATGTGCAAAAGGAAAATCTGTTTTGTTGCTTAGAGCTCAGGCAATTTGTTTCATGATACTGCTTTCTCCATTGTCCCTGCTTGTCTGTGCAGTTGTTCTCTGCTGACAGATGGGTTTTACCAGAGGCACGTGTTTAAGACAGATGAAATTCATTGTTGTTGCTTAAACGTGTTGAGTTTTTGTTGATAAAACATTTATTTCTTTATTTAACAGGAAGTTGGTTTGTCATTTTGTTAGCACTCAAAAGCTGTATGTAACTTCATTTGTGTCACCTCATCTGGGAAATACAAAATCTCCACAATCTGGATTTGTGATGATGCTTCCTTAACTTATGTAAAGTGTGTTTATTTAATTTCTGTTCTTTAAATGAAGTCATTTTAGAAACTTCAGGACTAATGAAGCATTGTTTCCTGAATTTGTGTCTTGCGGCTGACTTGATGTAAAATCTTCAGGACACTTTGCCTGCAGTTGCAGCTTTGAAGGGAGCTCATTCTCTTCTGGGTTCCTTGGCAAGATGTAAACTCACGGTCCAGCCTCGTGTTCCATGTGGTTACTTCCAAGATGTCTGTCCTCTCTGCAGCTGCCTTTCCTGTAGGAACATGGAGCTCGCTGCCGTTCTGTCAGATTTGTCTGATGGTGGCTATTGACTGAAATAGTTAAGGGGGAAGGGTTAGGAGGGATGCAGATGGTGTGATTGTGTAAGCCTATTTTCCTGTTAAACAAAAGAATATGCTTTTGTTCAGGATCAAACTTGTTCTCATGTATTAATCTCCTACATGTTTGTGCAAGTACAATGGCTGGGTTCCCTCCAACCCTGCCCTCCCCCTCTCCCAATGCAATCCTGAGTGGAGGGAATGGGCCTGAGCCCCGCGTGTGTTTGTGGCTTCCATACGTGGATCACCCATGGTTTGTCCAAGACAGCCTATGTGGACATCTCTTCTGCATCAGTCTATTCAGCTCACTGTAGGGGGAAGAATATGTTCAACTCTTGTTTGTTGTGTTTGGCCAGAGGCACAGTATGGGTTTTTTTGTCACTGGAGTTTGGAAGCAATGTTGGAAGTACTCAAGTCAGCCAGGTCGGATCAGGAACTGCCTCTAATGTGCTGCTTCAGCTGGAGCATCTGATGGGTTTGCTTCTGGCCCACCGGCAGTGAGAGCATCTGACAGGTATTGTCTGTATGCTGCCACCTCAATTCAAATGAGAATTAAAGTAAGGCCTAGAAGCAAAAGAAGAAGGCAAAAGCATCCTGGCCATTCCAGATACATTGCAAATTTTAAGCCATTACTGAATGTCTTATTTATAAATGATACAGAGGCAAAGCACTAGAAACATCCAGTGCAAAATGTATAGACAGGCACTGTGAGAGTGGAGCTGTCTCTCGTAGAGTCTGGTAAGTCCACAACAGCCTTGTGATGCTTTAGATGCCTGTAGAACTGCTGTTAGTGGGTGTTCCTCCCAACCCCCATCCTCATCATGATACTCTCCCTAGAAAACCAGTTGTAGATCTAGGGTCCATCATGATGTATGAAGACTCACCAGGCTTGGAAAACGTTGATGCGCATAATATACTGAGACTGAAGCTTGAGTTAAGGGGGCAGAGCATATTATTACAGTTTCTGCAGTTGCAGTAAAGTTCTGGTGAACAATGGTGTCAAGCTAAAGGAGCTCTGATCTGACTGTCACTTTCTAACATCTTTGGACCTTCCTTCCTGCTCAGGGATCATCTCTGGCACATTCCCTGGGATTTGCTGCTGGCTAGACTGAGGCATGATGTTTTCCAGGGGTCTTGTCTTTCATCTCTGGCATTGTAACTTTTATTTTAAAGGCCAGCCGGCTCTACTGTATATTACAGCAAAAGGAATGGCAGTGAAAGAATGGTTGTGAGGAGTATTCAGCCACATCTGAGGTCATTGTTTAATGAATGTTCTGGTTTTGAAATTGAATCTGTATGGGTATTGATCCTTTACAAACTGTAGAGGTAAAATGTAAAATTAATTGTCTAAAAAAAGTGTTAGGCTGGTGAAAAGTGTAATGACTGGAGAGAAATTACAATATTAAAACAATTATTCCTTGGGCTTTAAATCTCACGTGGTCTGACACTTACTGGTAGTACTTACTTGATGAATCACAGCTGAGTAGAAATGTAAAATGGCAAATGATCCTGTAAAATCCAAAATGAAGCTGAAAACATAATTCTCAATTTAACGTTAAGCCTTTTTTCATGTGTTAATTTGCTCTTTTAATATAAACTTGGTACTTGAATGTTCAAAATGGCTATGTCAGCCATTCAGGAAAGACAGGAAGGTATTCACTGTAACAGAAGGGTGGCTGAAGGGTGAAAGATGAATTGATTTTGTGCCAGAAGGGTGAGGAAGATGTAAGCAGAAGCTCATGACTACTGAATTTAGATACCAAGTTCAGCTGTGCCCCTTAGGGCAACTTGAAGTGACTGTGGAAATTGACTCCAGGGTTTGGGCTGGTGCCTAAGTAGATATTTCTGTTTTTCAGCTTTCTTCTCTTTTTAAAATTTTTCCCCCCTCTCTTTCCTTATGCCAGAGCAAGTGTTTACATGTCTGCCTGATGTGCCAGATCAGAGGGCTTATCCACCTGAAAATAACCTGGCAAAATAAAATACTACATTTTGTTCTCTTTAGTTTTCTGAGGCAGACCCATCTCGAGGCCATTTGAATGCAGGTGGCTGCAAGACAAAAGGGAAGAATGAATAGGAAGGGGTGGTAGAAGGGATGTAGCAGCTTGAACATCTGTAAGCCTATGGTAATTGTGGAATCACATGGGTATTCCTGTTAAATACCCTGAAAAGAAAGTGAATGTTTCCTTTCAGTAAGGAATATTGCTGTTTTTAAAAAGTACTTGCGTAGTAAAAAAAGTAATTTTTATTGTATTATGTTATGTTTGTTTTTTGAATTACACTGCTGTATTCTAACTGAAAAGTCAATATGTAAAAAAACCCCTGTTTACAGAATTGAAGTGGTTTTTTGTCATCTTTCACATTTCTACAGAATATAAATGTTTGCATTTAAACCCAACTTTCATGACCAGAGAGGCAAATTCCAGAAACACATGCAGAGAGATGGAAGGCATCAAACCAACCCAAAAACCTCAAATTAACTCAGTTCCAAGTACAGTGGATGAAAGTATTTAAAAATACACATTTTGTTGTATTCATAGCTACGCAAGATTCTTTCTGAATTCTTCATCATATGACTAAGGTGCTTCTACCTAGTGGTACAGATGGTGTGGTATTTCAGATTATTCTAATTCCAAGCAGCTAAATGCACAGTCTATTTTAATAACAAGCTTATCTTGAATTGTGAAACAATTACATTTTTTTAACATTACAAAGCAAGTTACTCTTTATGGAGGAATGTCCTTGGGATTTTCAGGATTTGCATTCCTTTCAGGAATTGAAGAAGTCATGACTTACTGCTGCATTGTTCATCCCACATGTTAAATGTCATTTGCTCAGTGTGCATGCAGCATAACATTTTATCTGTAGCACAGGATAGTTTAGAGTATCCAAGCATTTTTGGCTATTTGCATTGTTACTTTATATTCCCAATTTGACAAAGAAAGCCAACATTGTTCAAAATGGGCAGTAAATCAACAGTGTCAGACACCAGGATCTGCAGTTGAATCCAAGCTGGCCAATCTTTTTAGGGTGCCAAAACTGTGCTTAATTCATTGTCACTCTCAAAACAGTGCTGTCATGGTTATGTAGCTGCTTACACACTGGGAACACAGTTGATAGACATTGGGCTTCATGCCTTTGTCTGGGTGGAGGTAAAAGTCCTTGTTCCTGAACTTCTACACCCTTCTTCATTAACTTGCCCAGCACAGCAGAGCTGGTGTTTTTCTTCTTCCTAATCCTCCTGTAGAGGTGATAGGACCAGGGTTAAATTTGGAGTACTCAGACACTTAGGGTGCTGGTTCTGTTCAGACATCTGGGGAAAAAACTATTTTGGTGCCCATGGAGAACATGCTTTGATTCAGAGCCTCCCACTGCAATTCTGTTAAGAGTTCAGGAGCCCTTGCTTGCTGGTGACAAAGCCCAGGTCAGCAGAGGAGGTGGCAGTGAATTCTGGCTGCAGGAAGGAAGAAACCCAACAAGGGTCAATAGCAACAGGTGGGAACTGCTGCGTAGAAGTTTGAAATGCTGGTAGATAGAGGCATCCCCTTCCTTGCTTTTTCTGACAGACAATTGCACTGGTCAGTATTGTTAGTTGGGACTCACCTGGCTGTTTCTCACTTTTTTTGGTAACTGCCAGTTTAGGAGACTTAACCTAAGCCTTAGCACGTTCTTACTGCAGTTTTTGAGTTGCGTTTATGTGGTGTCATTTCTCATGCATGATTTTCAAGCTTTCTGCACGTCTAGCTCATAATCCAGAGGGAAATATAACTATGAATGCTGAAAGCTGACTTGCAGAAAGCATGTTTCTTTTATCAGCAGTTATGTTCTCCTGATGCCAACATACTGAGTTGTTAAAAAATGCACCCTATTTAATTACAGCAAAGTGATGTCCCAGCAACCCTTTCTCTGGTAAGTTTAATTTGTGGTTTTATTGTGAAAAATTTCCCTAAATATTTTGGCAGTCTGCATGAGGACACTGCTAAGCGATGTTGACACACTTCTGTTTGGAGCTGGCTTGTTCTCGTACAGTACATTTAATCTAATCATCATATCCTGACAAAGCGTGGCATGAATGTGAAACTGTGAGACAGAAATAATTTAGGTTACAAAAGCTGAACAGTCTTCTCAACCAGAGATTTCCAGTTGCTGAAGGAGTGTACTAATGTGGTGGTGGTTCTCTTCCCATGAAAATACTACTTTGTTTTCTACAAAATATCTTTTATGACAGGGATAACTGGTGAAATTTAGTGTTTCAGTTGCAGTCACTGAACAGGTATAATGGAGAGGTCATATATTAAGCTAGATTGAAATATTTTCTTCTTTGCTAACTCCTGTAGTGGTTTGAAATGACTGGAAGAGCAAAGCTTTGGGAAGACCTTTGAAGCAAAACTATACAGTGAAAATGCATGTTTTAATTTCAGAATGTTTATGTGTCTGGTGAGAGGATACAGGCAAGGAAATCTAAGTTTCTCTAGGTAGTATAAGATTACAAAAAGTCACAGTAGTTGAATGGTGGTGCTGTGCTTTGCAAGTTTTTATTAATTCAGGAGATGGTAAGAAGGTTTTACAACCAAATGTTTCTGCAGATGGGTTGAATAGTACATAATCTGAAAGGAGTAACCTGTTCTTTCAGGTTGACCCACAGGTTTTACTAACCCTGTGTGTTAGCCACCCAGTCCCGCAGACAGGAAGCCAGTTTGGGGTACATTTGCCAGATTTGTCACTCTGCTTCCCGTTGTGAGCATGTGCTCGGCTTTCCCAACACCCCTCTGTGCGCAGTAATTGCGCAGCTGCATGGGGAGAGGCTGCCTGGAAATCCTGGCCGTAATGGTGTGTGACCTAGGCTTCTGTGCTGGGAGTATGATGTTACGTGTGGATGTAGGGAGGGGATGTTTGCCAGTGGAGACTGGCTGGGTCCTGGTAAGCTGCGTTCCTGCAACAGCAGTTTGTGATGAGAAGGACAAGGTGATGCTTCTGCTGCCATTCCTCACTTCAGTGTGGGTCTCTGCCATCTGCTTGGTGTAAATGGACAGGATGCAGACAGGAAAAGGGAATAGATGATCTTGGCTTTGAGACGGTTGCTCCTGCAAGAAACCAACGGGACTGTTACGAGCTGCCAGGAGGATGTTCTGCATGAGTCACTCACATTAATGTTGCATGGATTGTGAGCTGGAGGCATGTGTTCAACCTCTCACTGCCTCCTCCTATAAAGTTTTCATGTCAACTGCTGCTCAGAACCAGCAGTCAGAGCTGTCAGATCACAGCCAGCACAGGGTTACACCTTTTTTTGCTGTACTGGTACAAATGATTAAAAACGGTGCCCTTTTTTTTTTTTTTTTTCTGTTATTTACTTGTTCAAGTCTAGTGATACTTGAATGAGATCAGTATGACTATAGTTGGCCTTCTAGTAGAAGCTGAAATAACTACCAGCTACACAGAACTAGGATGCAAGAGAGTATAATATGATGGGTGGGAGAAAGCGTTTGATGAAAGGTAGCTTTTGAGCTGTACCACTGCTTAGCAACTGCCATGTCTTGAATGCATCGGTAACTGTAAGATTTTTTACACTATTGTTCAGTCCTATGTCCATACAAAGCTATTTGGCAAAACGTTACATTATATAGTTAAATTACGTGGTAATGTCCATGTATGAAGAAAGACCTAATTGTAAGATGCAGTTTCAAACCAAAGTACTTACTAAGCACATCCCAGAGTGAAGGCACAGCTGCACGTGTATCAGGGTACTTATAATGATGCATTTTACTCCTCTGTATTACCGATCTATCTGTTAGCACCTATTTGTTACAGTTTGGGGCACATTAGGAAGAATGTCTGCGGCTTGCCAAGTGAGGCGCTTTAGTGTTTATAATCTCTTGGTGATTTGCCAGGCAAATGTCTGTGCCAAGTTTAGTTCCTCATGTGATGAGGAAGTGATACAGGAGGATGCATCGAGGACTTCCCCGGCCATCTCCCCTCAGCACTGACAGGAGTGTGGCAATTGTCTTGTGCTTTAAAGAGTAAATTTTCAAAGGCATGTAGAGTGAAATCACCGAGGTTCCCTTTGAACATCTGAGATTTTCCCTTTTCATATCTTCCTTTCAAGCTCAAGTAAGCACCTTTTAAAAAGGAACTACCTGATCCCAAGCACGTATCCTTCTAGGAAAGCTTGCTTACCTGATGACGTTTACTCCTTGTTGTTTCCCTGTGTGTATATTAGTATCGTTATTTCATTTCCCCTAGGGTGGTTAGTGTGGAATAAAGTATTGAACTTGCTTCAGTGGGCCAAATTTGTCATCATATCTTTGAAACAGCCTATGAGTGCTTCTGCAACAGTGGAAATAGCAAGTGCCAACTTGAATGTAATTACTGTTTAAACTTTCAGATTGCTTTTACATGGTTTGGAAAGAAGGATGGGGGATCGTTCAAGTTGATCTTGTGGGGAGCTCCCGTGGATTGTTCTGAATCCTTCTGTAGGCATGATATGAGGGGCTTGGGGGCTTATGTTTAATTTTGATTTTTGAAGATTAAAATTGGGTGCAAAGAGGTGGTGGGTTTATGCTCAGGTGTGAGCATATACCCATGTGGGACCAGCCACCAGAAAGTAATATTTTTATATAGTAACTGTCACATGGCTTTGCAAATCAACTTTTAACTTTCTCTTTTTGGAAAGAAAGCTTTCATGTAACATAGGCGTTGTTTCATTTCTGTGTTTAATACATGCAGAAAAAACTTTACATGGTGTTGGCCATTGTAAATAATATAAGAACTTCATTCACTTCTAAAACGTGGTTGGATGGTAAATTTTACAGGTGTTTTTTTCCCTAGATTTCTCTTTTGATTTCCTTTCCTTGTGAGTATACGTTGCTTACTCATCTTCTTTCAGAAATGATCTTTGCAATGGGACAGTATGTCTGAGGTAGAAGTTCTTTAAAAGGAAGAACGTAGACTTGTGACTTACCAAGTAAAGTCTTGCAAGATGTTTGTTGCAAGACTTTGCAATGCCCCTGTCTGCTGTTGGGTGCTTTATGAAAACCAGCTCTCACCTAGGGTCTTCAGGCTTTTGGGAGTTTGGTGATTTTTGCTTCTTCTTGAAACACTCCATCGCTCTGTCAGTAAATAAACAGAGTGGGTCTACGCAGCTAGATACCAGCATTCCCGGACTTGGCACTTTGCTAGAAGACAGAAGTATGTCTGCTGCTGCAGATACTTGGTCCCATGTCAATCGTCCATTGGAGTTTTTGGGGCTTTGTCTTAAGTTTTATTCCTTCAGTACTTTTAGAGGTTCTTGGCTTCCCTTTGTGTTCTACCTGAGCTCTAAAATGTGAATGAATCCAACTTATCCAGGCTGTAAAAACTCTTTCATGGGTGCTTTTGACCACTTCCAGCTAAATTGCCACATTTGTCTATGGAAGCACAGAAATAATACATTTCAAAATCATGTATTCACCTTGATGTGTCTTACTGCGTTGCCATCCTCCTCATCAGCGTAATACTGAAATATAGAAAACGTGGTTTAGCCTGCTGTCCAGTAGCACGAAGAACATACCCAGCTGTAGTAGCTGCCCATTGCAGAAATCTGCCAAAGAACTGAAACTGCTATTCTTCATTTGTCCTTCCATGGCTCCTTTTCCCACTTTTTTTTTTTTTTGTAGCTCCTTTATTAAAAAAACCCAAAAACCTAAAGCTTGATGAATTTATTTTTGTTTTTATTTAAGAACAGGATATGTTAAAAGGAAACATTTAAAATTTTGCAGCCATTTGCTGTCGGCTGCATTTATTTTAATAACGGCAGAGAAGCTGAAGCCCTCTGCCAGGACCCAGGGAAGAGAACAGCTAGGAATAAAAGGAGATTCCGACATAGTGCTTATTCCTAAGACTATGAAACAAAAGCATAAGTGAAAGTGAAGCTATCGCTGAACATAAACTTTATCACTGTTGCTGGGGATTAGTGTACGCCTTCTTCAGGCCTGCTGTGAACTTGGCCAGACAGAATAGGTGGAAGGGCAGAAGGTGGGGAATGTCTGCATCCTATTATGAATGGGAGGAAATGACTGTCTGCGCTCTGTGCGCTGGTGGGCTCGGCGTCCTGCGGGCAGGCTCGTCAGCGCTGTAGGATACTGAACAAAAAGTGGTGAATTGTCAGCTTTGGTGTTTAAAATAACTACTAGGGATGAGAAGAAGTTCTTTAAAAATATGCTGTGGGTTTTCTGTTGGCTTTCTTAAACTAACTGGAAACTTTCTGCTTTCTTTCAGGAGCATTTTTTCTCTGAAAACGTTGCTGCTAAAAAGCTCCAAACAGGAGAAGTAAATCCAGTCAGCTTGTCAGGTCACTGGCTCAGTGTAAAAGTGTTTTCATGAGGTAACAGTGGGCCAAAGTCAACTTCTCTTTCTCCTTTGTAAGTCTGCAGCCAAGCAATGGGCCAGAAAATCTCAGGGAGCATAAAGTCTGTGGATGTGAGGGAGCCCCCTTATAGACCTGTCAAACGAGAGCTGAGAGGTCCGGATTTTTGCAAGCCAGCACGACTGGACATGCTGTTGGATATGCCCCCTGCCAAGCTGGAGGTCCAGTATAAGCACGCTTGGAACAATGAAGATCGCTCCTTAAACATATTCGTAAAGGAAGATGATAAACTGACTTTTCATAGACACCCAGTTGCCCAAAGCACAGATTGCATCCGGGGCAAAGTCGGTTACACGAGAGGCCTGCATGTCTGGCAAATCCACTGGCCCACGAGACAACGGGGAACTCATGCTGTGGTGGGTGTCTCCACAGCCGAAGCTCCACTGCACTCGGTGGGATACACGTCGTTGGTTGGTAGCAATAGTGAATCGTGGGGCTGGGATCTGGGGCGCAACAAACTCTACCACAATTGTAAAAACCAGCCTGGGGTCACGTATCCTGTCTTTTTGGAACCGGATGAGTCTTTTGTACTCCCAGACTCCTTACTGGTGGTTTTGGATATGGATGAAGGGACGCTTAGCTTCATGGTAGATGGACAATATCTTGGAGTGGCCTTCAGGGGACTAAAAGGGAAAAAACTTTACCCCATAGTCAGTGCAGTTTGGGGGCACTGTGAAATTACAATGAGATACATCAACGGACTTGACCGTAAGTGTTACCGTATTTCTTCATTACACTGTCTCAACTTTTCTCATGTAGGATATTTTTTTTCTTTATCTTTTTGTTGTGATTGTGCTGTGGAGGAGTGGAGTGTCCACCGTGCATAGATTGCATCCCGTAGTTACTGCCCATAAGTAATATCTATCAGTTGTGTCTCGTAATGATGATACGGATTGTATCAATGTTTCTTCCCCTTGTGGCAAGCAGAGTGGCAAGAAATCTGTATCTGAAGAAAGTGAACAAGCTGAGAAAAAAGATCTTGAGAAGCTTCTTGAGTATATTTAACAGTAAAGTTTACTGGAGGATGTGTTTTAAATCTGTGGTTTTCAAATAGGATTTGTGGATCTTATAAAAATTTCCTGTAGCAGTGGGAACTCTTACATGGTGTGCATAAACATACTTGAATTCAGGCCAGTAAGCTTTCTTTCCATAGTTGCCTTTCCAGGACCCTCAGAAACAGCTGTGGATCCCCAAGAATCTGGGAGCTCAGGTCAAGTATTGTTTTCAGCAGTTCTCCTGAAAGAGAGCTCTGTTCCTTAGTTCATTTCAGAAGATGCTCCCTCAGGAGCATTTTCCTCTACAGAAATACCAGGTTTTGGATAAGCATTAGCTATTTTTGATCTAAAGGGGGAATTACAAATTACGTCACTGTGTAGTAAGAAACAGCATGTTGCTGCTGTGACCTTGAAGTAGTAGCCCACCAGAAGATGAGTTGCAGAACTGGGTCTTGGCCAGTTGTTCTCACTGCTCGGGAAGATGCGTGCTCTGCTGGGTCCACACGCAGCGCAGGGTACGTTCGGTCATGCACAGTTACCTACCTACAGTCAGCTTATCGGCTGCAGTGAACTGGGAAGTGGACTGCAGAACGAGGTAGTAAGTGGAACTTTGTTCCTGTTTTAAGACTGTGTTTCTGAGCTGTGGGAGGAACCATGGATATAAACACACAGATTTAACAAAAATAGATGACTAAACAAAGTTTTCATGGGTTTGGGGCTTTATGAATGGAACTTGGTCTTGTACGCTTGCTATTATTCTCTTTTTACAACACCTGACTTTCAGTTACTAATTTCTAAAAGAGTTTACTATTCTTTTCAATTAGGATGGGGTGGTCTAATTTTTTTTCTGTCAAAAATTAAATCTCTGCTCATTAGCCTTACACCTGACATACAAAGTAGAAACATAATTAAATAACTTGACCCTGTTTAAGACTTACCTTTTCATAAACTTCTGTAATAAGCTCTGGGGCAAAGAGTCTTTTTCTACAGAAGCCCTGCAGGTTATTACAGCCAGATGCTAAATGGCAGCTTCCTGAGTGCTTTTGTACAGGGGAATATTGGAGAATCATTAAGTATTTTGCAATTACTCAGACACTGCAGAGAGTGGTGTGCTGACAGCTTTTTTTTTTCTTTTTTTTTTTTTTTTTTTTTGGGGGGGGTGGGGGAGAGATACTTCTGCAAAGTGAATATTTGTGTGCGAAAGCAGGTTTTATAATACTGGTAATATCTGCCAAGCTAAGCAAAGTACAGCTCTGCTTGATCCGCCACATCCACACAAGGAATCATTCTGCATTCCTTTTGTAGCCTTCGCAGGGCTGCTCAAGAGACCTCTAGAAAGATGAAAATGCAGGAGGAGGATGTGGATGAGTTTGGTAGAAAATACAAAATAAAAGGGACTCAGTAGAGAAGGATAGCTGTGGTCTGTGAGATGGCAGAGAGAAGAATTCCCATCCGGTTTCTCGTGGGATAATTTTGCTGGAAGAGGCGGGATAGCTTCCTAAACTATCCCTGAGAAAGTCAAAGTAGTCTTTTTTTTTTTTTTTTTTTTTTTTTTTTTTTGCCAAGCGTGAACCCATGGCTAAAAGTAAACTTGTGAACTAATTTTTATGTAGGCCTGAGTGTTAGTCTGATTATGTGAAGAGGAAGTTTAAAGCCACTTTGCCATGGGGCAGTTTGACATCCTGGAATCACATCATTTGTTATCACATGTTCACTGATCCATTACTGTTCTGCAACAAAAACAGCATTCAAGAAACCAAAGTAGCTTGTTCAGCTGGTGCTTTAAAGCAAACACTTCTGTTCTCTGCTAAAAGTGTTTCTATCCAGCCAGCCCTTGTGTAGCAGTGCAAGTTTGGTCATGGCACTCCTCATGTTCGCTCTCGTAGCACTTAATATTACAGGTTTTTATAATTGTTCTTGTGCAAATTGGAGTAGATCTTGAAGAACAGTGAGATACTCATGTTGCCTTCACAAATTTAAATACATTTGAACATACACGTGTGGGGTTTTTTTTGTTCTTTTCTTGCTTTTTAACCTTACAAATTCTCCCTCTCCCCCTGCCCCCCTTCTTCCCTGCAAGTGTCTCATACTGCTGATTGCAGCTTTTAGTAGATCTGGCAATAGTAACTTCGCTGTTCTTGAAACTGTGCTGTCAAACAGTGACTTGTAACTTGCTATTTAGTGACTGATTGTTACTGCTCAGAATGCATACCACAGCTTGCAATGGTTGTTTATGTGGTGTCTTACAGAGCAAATGGAGACCTTGACTGCAGGGATTTCTAGTATTTTCAGTACTTGCTGTTTAAATTCAGAGACCTCTGAATACTTGAAAGGCCTGTGTATTTCAGTCGCCTGGCAAAGAGTGAAAGACTTGCAGGAATGGAAGAGAGAAAGGATCAAATGATGGGCTTGTGCAGCTGCAGTGAACTTAAACATATGTTGTGGCGGTATAGAGATGGTACAGACTTTGAAGTATGTTAATTACTGCATAGGTGGCAGAATCATAGAAGGGTAATGCTGCAGGTCAAAGATGAAGAACCTGTGTGCCCGCTGGACTCTGGGTACTGCTCCTAGAATAATGCTGCGGTTAAAATCAGTTGTAGCTCTTCCAGCTGCATCTGTTACCCAGAATATTCTGCTTCAGAAGCCACTTTGAGCATCATGTGATGATGTGCTGTGACTCTCACAAGAGTTTTTCACTCACATTTGAGAGAGTCAGAGTTGCAAATATTTGTCAGGGCTTGGGAGGGAAGGTGGGGGAACAGGATGAGGAGTGCTTACCATAAGTACATTGAATTCTTCCCAGGACAAACTTCTTTGATCAAATGCTATCAGTATTTACCATGCTGATGCTTGCCCAGTGCTGAAGTTTTACAGAATTGTACATCAGACTTCTAACTCATTGCCTATTGCAATAATTAAACCCAAATAACGTAAGTGCAGCACGTTATTTTTCAGATGTTCTTTTTGTCACAGTGCATGCACGTTTAAAAAAAGCTAGACTATTTATATCACTTGTCTAATGAGGAGTCCTGAAGACTATTTATAGATCGGAACAGAGAAATAGCAAAACACTTTTGTATAAATATACATTGCAGATCAGGACAGATGCATTAGTATTTGTGGGTTTAAACAAAGTGGTGGAAGGACGATTGAACAGTGCTGTGGTGGAAAACTTGGTCATTGACTAGGTGAGTTGAACGCAGTGATTTATTTTGATTCTTAAAAATACCTGACAGAATAGTTAGTCAAAATACTTTTCGTAAGTGTGCATTACAGGTCCTGCTCTGCCCTGTTCTGAAAGAGTGTGGAAGAGCAAAGTGGGTGGTCTGTATTCTGTATATTATAATAATAATAGGTGATCCACAGACATAGAACTTGATAATGCAACTCATAGGTACAAAACTTAGAATTTAGTATCTTCCTAGATGAGGAGAAGGCAGAAGGAAGTTGCAGAACGGTTTTTCCAGCCACCCTTCTGTGATAGCATAGAGTTGGTTGAAATGAAATACTGCATGCTGGCAGGAGGGTTTGTGGGGCTCTGCTGGTCTTGGGAACAGTCCCACATGCATAATGTCAGCACAGCACATTCTCGCTAATGGTATGAAGAAATATCTGCAGGTGTGCATCAGCACTGGCCTTCTGGCCATCTCTAAAAATGCCTGCTGGTAGCACTTCCAAAATTTCTTCATCCTGTAACACGCTACTCTCGCTGAAAGTGCAGTGCTGGCTGCAACAGCTGTTGCCTTGGAGTGCAGTATCTGGTTGGGATACATTGTGGGATGTGTCCTAATTAAAGACACTGTCTCCATGTGATTGTGACAATTTTAAAGAAAGCTAGGACTTGCCAAACTCTTGCCTAAACTCTTGACTGTTGTGCATTTGCATGAAGAAAGGATAATTCAATGTTTAAATGAGCTCTAAAAGTCTTGAAACTGCCTGTGAAAGGAAGGAACTCTGAATTCTGTATTACAACATGTTAGGTACACTACAATAACCGAAGATTAAAAAAATCACACCCTACTACCGCTGATTTATGTTTCTGGTTATAAATCCCAAAGCTGTTTTGTAAAGATGAGCAAATTTGGCAAGTTTTTGGGGTAATGTTGCCCAACCAACTTCTCAGTAATAATGTCTGACATCTAGCACAGCCATGTTTGACTCTTAAAATTTCTTTTACCTTTTTAAGTTCCAAAAAGAATAACTCCTGTTTTGGTTGAAAATAGACTGTAAGACTTGATAAGATAAACGGTAGTATTCCATTAGCTTCCTTATTCTCTTCCATTTATAATTTAGCTATCTTGTCTCAAGCTGATGTTTTCTTAGATTCAAGAATTACATCAGACATTTAGGATGTTGGCTGATCTTTATGCCTGAATCTCCTGCTTCTCAAATTAGGAATGTTGATTTCAAAATAGTAACTTTCAATTTCCTTTATGTAATAGTACAACTACTTTGAAATATTCAATATTCTGTAGCAGACTGTTTATTTCCTTTTGTATGGTATGGGGAGGGGGTTGCCATTTAGGTGTGAAAGAATGCTTCTTGAGCTTGATATTGATAGTCCATTGTGATTCTTGTGCTAAACCTTGCATAGTCCTTACACTATTTTGAAAATAAGTCTAATTGTCGAGTTCCAGGAGCTGGAAGCATTTGTCTCTAAAGAGGAAAATGTAATTTAATGTAATTTTACTTACAAATGTAATTTATGGAAAATATTTGTATGTAGCAGTTCATATTTTAACCTACAGATCCTTCTTGTAGGTATTTGGTCCCTATTAACCAGGGTCCCTAGGCTCTCTGTCAGCTGTTACTGACCATTGACCTGCAGCAGATAGCCTATTTTAAACATCTGTAACTATTTACATCCCCAAATGAAACAGAAGTATGTGCTTTGAACTTAGCTACAATGAATGAACAGGTGTATTGAAGCAATCATCCAAAAAGAAATTCTGGGGTCCTGTTTTTTTGTGGCAGCAGCCTGTTCACTGCGCCTACAGTGAGCTGGTGCAAACATAGAAGTGAGGATGTTTGGCTCGGTGCAGGGAGCCGTACCCGCTCCTGCACAGAGGCCCAGGACCAGTAGTTCGTGTTTCTGGATCCTGCGCTCCCTCTGTGGCCCTGGGCTGCCTGGAGGAAGGGCGATTGCTTTGGCTCCTGCCTCCCCGAGGTTTGGCTGCTGGTGCTGAGGCTGCCCCTGCCCCTGCAGTCCGTGGGGCAGGAGCCCTGGCGTTGTTCTGCGTGGCAGGTGTAGGGAAGGAGGAAGGAGGGGGCTCAGGCACATCCCCTCTGTTTGCAGCTACAGAAGTTCTGGGATGTGGGGTCTGTTCAGACCTTTAGCTCTTAGCCTTGCAGAAGACCACAACTTAACCCTTGAATCACTTTCAGGCCTCGGGTTGCACGTGTCTAACATTGTGAAACAAGGATGATGTTTGTAAGCTAAAATAAAAACTTTGGAGCTAAGGAGCTTAGCGCAACTTCTTCCCTCTTTCCTACTGTTCTCAATTTATTTTAATTCACATTGGTCTGTCTCTAACATGCTACAAATGCTAATTGTAAATATGGACTCTACCCCTTGGAGGCCTTTTTACCATAAAGAAATCTAAGTTAAAATTGCAAATTGTTAACTGCCAGGAGAAATACTTAATTTCTCATCAGACTCTCTGGGTTTTCCCCCAAATGGTTTTCAATTAAACTTTTTTAAATGGATATGTTTTTTTGTTTATCTAAACCTGCTTGGTTTATATATTTATGTAAGACATTATTTCCATTGCAACCTCCAGAGTAACGTACTCTGAAAATCCAGTATTGCTAAACTTTAGGAAGAATTTTCCCTACAGACATGCAATCAGAGTCTGAAGCGGTAGTAATTAAGCAGCTAATGCTGTGAAGAAGCAATCTTTAGCTTCTGAGATAATTTAACAGGAAACAGCATTTTCAGTTCCTACTTCAGGAATCGGATAGCTCGTTGTTGGGGTTTATTTGTTTTCTTCCACATGCACCCCTCCTTCCCTGGGTTAAGTGTGTTTCTTGTCCTTTAATCCTAATTTGTTAACACTTTCTAATTAATTCTTAGCCTTTTCTCAGCAGGCTGAAATCACTATGTTGTCGCTAGAATATGCCGCTTGGTTCATTGGCTTTTTGCTCCAGCCACCTCTTGTCCCTTCCTGGTGGTCCCTGCATTGCACCTCTCTCCCAGATACTCGGTCTTTTTTTCAATCCTCCTGTTTCTTTCCTCCCTTCTCCAGCTGAGCTTCCCTTCTTTGGTACCACACTCTTACTAGTAATAAATTCTTACCTACCTCCCCCCGCCTCCTCGTCCCTAACTTCAGGTAGGGCAGTTTTTGTTACTGGTAACAGTAGAACATTGGGTGCGGTGGTTGCTCTTCCAGGGCAAGGACATTTCATTTCAGATTTAAGGGTGTGACTTTAGCTGTAATGGTGAATGGTCTTTGTAATGGTCTTTTTGGGTGAATGTTGAATTTTTTTTTTTTTTTTTATTTGTATAAATTAATTGTAATCAGGTAGAGAATAATTCAGTTACCTCAGGTTGGTAGCAAATAGTTGCTTAGGAAAGTATGTAGCTAGAAACACCTTCTCAAGCTCCTATGCTTTTAAGATTAGCCTTGTCTTGTTTTATACAACTTTGACCAAGTAAGACCTCCAACAGTAGAGACTCACGCAATCTAAGGCACTCATTAGCTTTACATATAAGAGGTTTTTGGTTTTTTTTCTGTTACAGTCTAGTCTAGGTTGTTTATTTGGCAGGGAATGCAGTTATCATTGGCCTAAACCATAAGAAGGTGCTGGCATACTTTAAGTTTGGTAGCTCCTAAGGCTAAGAACAAGGGCCAGTAGTTCACAGCTGCGTTACGGTTTATTTGCAACCTGACACTCTTCCGGCTGTGGTTCATAAAGGTGCCATGGCATCTGCCAAATCTGGCAATTTAAAGAAAAAATGCATGTTGATGTGGTCTGATCGTGTTTCCACTGACTTCCCATGTATCCTGTTCTTAGAAATAAGAACCTTGCATAGTGACAACTACACCTCTGTTCTCAAAATTGAAGTGAATGTTGTAATCTAAAGTCACACTTTGAATATTGTATTTATTACTCTAAAATAGCAATTAGAATTTGATAGTCTTGCTTAATCCTTTTATGAATTTGCTTAATCTATGATGCTGGAGTTACTCAGCGATGTGAACTAATTGTCACAGGTTTGTATTAAAGTGTAGATTTATAAAGGGTATTTATGTTTGGATCTGCTTTATCTGTGTTGCTGTTGGGCATTGTACAGCGTAAATCCAAGCTTCGGTGCAAATAGTGATGCATCTGCAATACATTATCCAGTGGTACATTTACTTAATTACACAAAATGTGTGTGCTTTGTCCATTTTGAATATGATTTCATAGAAGTTTTCTCATAAGTTATATTCTTCCTTGAGATACTACTTTACTTGTCTCTCCAGCCACAGAAATTTCTTCCCTTCTGTAATCACAAGCTCTTTCTGCAGATGGCCTCTCTTTCTTCCCTTAAAGACAGCATAGCTTCTCTATTAGGAAAGGCAGATAGCAACGTAATTTATAGTTTGGGATCAGAACAAATTCCCCTTAAAAAAGGTAAACATGAGAAGACTGATCTTCATGGAGTACATTGTGATGAGTGGCAATTTATATACCGGTCTTCATACTATGGCAAAATCCATATTTTTACAGTAAATTGACAGGCAATGTGCCTGAAAATGAGCATGTCCAGAAATGCTGCTGTGTTCCACAGATGGTTCCCCTGAAAGTAGTGACGCTGCTGTCTACCTCCCTGTGTACATGAGGGGAAAGCTGCCCCAGTAGTAACGCTGTGTTAAAATAATGCCAAGGCTGTGAAGATGGCAAATGGCAGAATAGGATTTGCTTTTTTGCAGCTGTAATTCTGAACTTGGCAGCCTTCAGCCAGCCATGTCCTGCTTTCTCCCAGATAGCGTTTCACTCTAGTAGAAGGTGGTAAGTTCTGCTGCAGGTCATCCTTTTGTGTTGCTTTTCTGCCAGTGTTTTTTCTTTGAATCTTTTCTCTCCAGTCCTCTGTGTCTGTGAGCTGGTGTATTTTGTAGTTTCCCAAGGATAGCCAGTGGGGAAACCTGACGGAGCATGACAGTGTTCTCGGATTCAGTTTTGCGTTGCCCTTTGAAGATAACAAATGAAAAGTCCTGCTAGCGAGGACAGGGCTGGATCAAAGCTGCCGCTTGTCTTGTTCGATTCATGCATATACAGGGAATTTAAATAACTCTAGTCTTTCACTTTAAACTGTTTTGGGGTGGGACTGATGATCATATCTGTCTTCAGGCTTGTTATCAAACCTGATTTTTGCTGAAAAACCTCCAACACTAAAAGTGTGAGATGAGGCATTTCAGTCTTCAGCGCTGAAACTCAGGGTTGAGGCAGAGGAGATGCCATGTTAGAAGTTATTGACACAATTGAATTTGGTGTACAAGAACTATGAGGGTTCTTTCAGTTGTTTAAACATGATTTTTAAATGTCAGCTGGTGATGGAATACAGAAGATGAAATGATGACACTCCTGAGAAGATTTCTGTTGGTAATTTGAAACAAACTGAGCATTTCATATAGCCTTCTGTGTATTGGCCAGGATTCTGCGTGACTGGTTTGGAGTTGCACATCTTCAGCATTGGTGCCAAGAGTGTCTATTGCAATGGGAAGATTATTCATTTGGAGCATTGGATAAAATATTTTTGGTAATACTTGTTCAGAATGGACTTAGCAGGTAGTAATTGGGTGAGGCAGGTGTCCAGTGTTACCTCAGACCAGTTAGGCAAAGCTATACTTGTATTTTTCATGGACATGCCCAAGAAAACACAAATTTCCTAGATGTGTCAAATTGGTATAATGAATAACGATTCATGAAAATGAAAAACTTCCAGACCTGGCATATCTTTGGGCTGTTTTGTTTTTTTAAAAACAGAAGATAACTTATTACCTCTGTCTCTGCCAATTTCTTATTACTGGTTGGCCAAAAAAATTGCCTTATTCCAGAAGAGTGATTTGTATGAAATGACAATGTGTTTTGAACAAGGTAACATTAAAAAAGAATAATTTTTATTTGAGATTCACAGTTGTGTTTTCTTACAACCGAGGCTTTTATTTCTACAGCATGCTGCATCTCCATTGCAAACGGGAATTCATGTCTACGTGTATTGTTTGGACATACAATTTAATGAAGACATGCTTCTACTTTTCGATAAAAAGTAACTATAAATGTTTAATAATATTCTTCTTGTGCATGCCACATATCTGTATGCCTATTCAGTATGCCACTGAATAGGCCACGAAACATTAATACAGCATCTTGAAGCTAGAAAAAAGTGGCTTCCTCTTCGCTGTGGTTTCAGCAGGCTTGACAGCTATAGTATATTTAACCAATTAATTAACCAAGCCAAGGTGATTAGATTATTTTAGATCCTGGTGCTATTCCTTATGTCTTCTAGTATTTACCTTTTTTTTTTTGGCATTCTCTTAAGCATAGAGCCTGTAATCACTCTCAAAAATGCATTCCTCTGCCCATCAAAACAGAACAGTGGGGGGTATTATATCAGTTCACACTTTCAGAATTGAAACACTTCATGCTTCTGAAAATGCATTTCCAAGTAATTCATATTATGTAAAATACACTGTTTGGAGAGGCTTTTTAAAAGATCTTTCTCTATAAAGGTTAAAATAATCTTTAAAGGCTTAGGAGTTAGGTTCTTTTTTAAGCAATTAATGATTTTTTGTTGTTTTTTTTTTTTAAATAGCAAATTTTAGTTTTAAAGCTAGCATGAGTATTATGAAAATAATGTATTTTGACTGAATAAAGAACTTCTCCCCCAGTAAGTTGCCTCTGGTAAAACGCATCATCCAGCCACAGGCACTGTATCAGAATCTGGTGCTCAAACAAATGCAGCCCAGCAGCGTGCCTGGAGTTCACTTACCTTCGCTCTGTAAACTTTTATATGCTTTGCAGTATTAACTGCCACAGTGCTGAATTAGCACTTGCACTTAAAAATTTGTAAAAATTTTGACACTGATGATGTCAAAGGCTGCCACTTTTTATGAAACAAGCACTGTTAGTGACTGACTTGGGTTAGACTGGCTGGAGCGTGTGCATTGGCTTCTGCAGAAATGCTGATTAATTTCTTAGTTCGTATTGAGTTTCATAGCACTGGAAGGTCTCCTCATCACCTATGTGGACTCAGTGTATCTTTGTTTTTTTAACTAAAGCAATTGCTTTGGTGTGCTGTGTATGGGTGTAACCATGACTACATTACCGCTTGCCATATGTGTAAACAATTTGCTGATTTTAGTGGTATGACCTATTGGCCTCTGCCTGTATAAACAAATGAAGGCCAAAGTTCAGAGAGATCAGAGGGGAAACTTTAAACATCCCGCAAAATCTGCAGTCCATTAAGTGTACGTTAGTATTTGGTTACAGCCAATCCTTTTGTACTTACAAATAATTTGTTCGTGACACATTTGGGAAAGGAGGATAGCTTCGCCTGGTGCATGGAGACTTCAGGGCACGTAACTTCATTGGTGTTACGTTAAGAAACCAGCTTCAGTGGTATTTTCTTGTCTTGGGAAAGGGAGTAATGCTGACACATGCTTTTACTTTTCATCTAGATTGAGATTTAACATAAATGTTAAAATTGTGGGGACAGGCCATTGGAAGAAGGGCTATAACATACAAAGAATGAACAACAGGTGACCCACAGGCAACAGAATGAAATGTGTGTCAAGGGAGGAGGAAAAGTAAGAGGTAAAGTGAGAAGTGCCGGCAAGATCTAAGAAGATATGTTTGAAAGAGCAAATGTGAAGGAGGCACTAGTGCTTAAAAGGAAGAGAGAAGGCAGAGAAATACAGTAAGAGGTAGAAAAGGAAAGATGCTGAGACTTAGACAGAAGTAAATAAGCCTTCATGTAGTAAGCCAAGTAGCACACGGAAAAGAAAGGTCAGGACTATGCAAGTTCCTGAATGACCCAACACCCCTACTTTTACTTTCTTTACTTTCATCAGCAGTTTTTCTGGCAGGAACACAGGAGCTCAGATTCCAACCCCCAGCTGTCTGGTAGGGAGTGAAAATTCACCTGGCTCTTCCTGGTGTTAAGCACAGCCATGCTGGGCTTTCCTGACTGCTGGAGACTGCTTGTTTTTGTAACTCAAACTAAGAGCCTGTATAAGTTAAAGAACTTGACAAGCGTTTGCTGTGTTTTCAGTACGAACTTTATAGAAATCACTGTGATGCTGTTGACGTCTCACAGGATCTTTTGTCATTCGTGATTTTACAACTGCACATTTCAATTTAACAGTTCACTTATTTCTACTCAATGGGTCTGGGAGACTGAATTAAGCCTGCAGATTTTTCTGACTGAGATCTTCTTAGTTTCTGATGTACTTTTATTTTTATAATTTTTTTCCTTAATTTTCTGAAGACTTACTAAAAATTCAAATCTGTTATTTCTACATATTGGATCTTGTATCCTCTAAAAGAATTTTATTAACTTCCAGGTATAACTGATCACCAGTAAGAAGTTTAAGGCACTTTGTAATTTCATTGACCGAGAATAAAGCAGAAACTAAATTATTTAAGAGGTAAATGTTTTCAAAATCCAGCATGTAGCTTGATGTGCTTGAAATACTGGCGTTACAGCCTTTTATCATCATCCTAGGTGACATTTCCGAAATGGAACTCTGGTAGCATGAACTATGCTGGCATCTGTATGCAAACAGAAGCTTCCTGAGAATGCAGATTTATTTTTTTTTTAAATCACTTGTGCAGAGGAACTTCCAGGCTTCCTCTGGCCCATCTTTTCAAACACCTTTAATACATAATGCATATATAAGCTATAATCTTAAAATATTAATGAAAATAAGTTTGCCTTTAAAGCAGGATGGAGATGGAAACATAACGGACAGTCTGGACTTCGTACTGAAGGAGGTTATGCCTTCAGCAGCTTCTCTGGCAGGGAGCAGCAGCAGCTCTGTACTTTTGCTTCTTCCCACATACAGCTGCTTTAGTTCTCTAGGTGTCCAGGGTCTGGTGTGATATTGTGATACTAGATGTGAGAACCTAGCTGGTTGGGGGGGTTCATATGAGATGCTGCACACATAAATAGTTAACGGGTGAAAGCTCACTGCTGAAAAGGAGTTGCAGTAGAAATCTGCTAAAGTTTGACTATTTTCTAAACTGTCTAAAAAAGCATGCCTTTTGGGGTGGTGCTGGGGTGTCTATCCCATTAAAGGCCTCCTCTGCAATGTTTTGCTGTTGTAATTAGAGATACTCTGTTGTGGAAGTGGCTCATCATTGCATGCACAGTGCTACTTTCAGAGAAAGAAGAACCAATACACTGTTGTGGCGGATGAGTTTCTCAGCAACCCTCTTGCACGTGCTGGTCAACAAATCCCAGAGCTCCAAGTAACTTCTCATCAGACTAGTCAGCTGGAACCACCATCTGCTTTCTGTTCCCCAGATTTCTGTGCTAGTAGAAACTTCCCTAAAATACAAGTATCAAGAAACATTTTGTGTATGAAACACCAGTGAGCATAAAATGTAACCATCACTTTTACCATAGTATACTAAATCACTTGTTGCCCATTATTTGGAATTATTGTCATTTTGGTTTAACAGAAAATCACTTTAAGTGTACTTGTTTAATTCATAAGACATCTTAATAAACTGTTACAGTAAGCATGTTATATTAAATAGGGAAAAGGTTTGTTTTGCTAGGTAGAAAATAACAAAATACTGTATCTGGTAACAATGTCAGTTTTCCTTCGCGTACCCTGAAGAGAACAACTTCTTTGCAAATGTAAATATTCAGAACTCAATAAGAGCTCTACCATTAAGTGGTGTTTACTTATGTACATTTTATATTCACAGGTCCTAACTGACCCACAGATAGCACTCTGATTTTAAGGATTTTTGGTAGTGTCATGAAGATGAAGTTCTCTGCAGGTGGGGGGAAGACTACTATATGAAGATAGAAAAAACATACTATTAATCATTAGGCAGGAGGGAGTTGAATTAACATTTTGTACAATTGTTTGTTTTTCCATCATTGGCAATTACTTGCAGTAACAAATGGCATTACTTGCTATTTTTCCCTGGTTGCATGTTTAGTCACCCTTATAAACAGGATAACCTGCAGATCCAAACCCCATTAATTTTAACAACATCTGAGTACGTTCTCTCCTTGCTGCACAACTGCCTTGGCAGTGTTAATTTTTAAAAAAGAGGTTAGGCTTTTATTAAACTAGAGCTTTTGGTTAACTCTACATGGTTAGTATTTCACGTAGTACATGAAAGTAGGTGGCTGATAGGAACTGACCTGATTTTAGAGCAGGTGAAAATGCTAGTCAAATGTTCTCTGTACATGGGAAGTTTCTCAGCACTAAGAAAAGAAGAAAACCACATTTATATAACTGAGAACATGCATTACTTCTCGCG
>JAVJGI010000003.1:7472424-7591395 GCA_035590275.1 Ibycter americanus | reverse complement strand
AAAAAACCCACCAAAAAACCCACAAAACAAAAAAAAAAACCAACCCCAAAACAAACCAACCACCAAAACCCCCCAAAAAACCCAACTAGTTTTTCAAGCTTTAAGGATTAAGATTTTGAGCCAAAAAGGCAGATGGTAAATCCATTTCCCAATGCTAATCTGATAATAATGTTCTGATCCTCTGTGGAGCTCAGTAATGCCGTGTGATTGTCTGAAATCCAAGGCTGCCAGTAAACGGTGTCTCCTCGTGCAAAAAGTCTTCTCTGTTGACGTAGTTGGTGATGAAAAAGTGCCTCCTGCTAGCGAGCAGGTACGTGTAATGCTGTTTCTCTGCAGTGAGTGTTATAAAACGCTCGTTTTTCAGGAGGCAGGGAAGAAGAGTGCTATGTTGTCTTTTTCTGAGTGAACGGTTGTAAGCTGTCTTTTACTCATTCTTTTTTTCTTTCTTTAATCTGCAGATGATACTGTCTCTGTTCCTGCAGATTTGAAAAATGGGCTCTGTTCAGATGATTCTGCCAGTTGTTTTGCGTGAATAGTATTTAAAAATAGTCTTTTGAGGTAGAAAGTGAGAAGTTACCTTGAAGATACTCGGGTAAGCCAAGTCATAAAAATGCAGTTGTGCAAAGCTGTCTGGATGTCTTGAACACATCTAAATTTGAATTCCTCCCCTGAATAAACTCTCGAACTCTTGATTTTTGTTTTTGAAAAGAACTTTTTTTTGACTGACAAGAAGTCATTAGTTTAATGTAGAAAATCACGGTAGAACTGATTCAGTTGTAGAGCACTCCTTTAACCTTAACCTTGCAGAATAAGAATCCACCAAAGAGATGGATTTTCAGCTAATGGGCGTGAGAGGCACTGGCTAAAGGGCCTCCTGGACCTTCTTGCTGCTGATGCTGGAGGGCCTGTCTTGCTTCTGTTTCTGTGTCAGAGTTGGTCTTGGTCACGGGGTTTCTTACTGGCTCTTTGACTTGGTTTGGCAGCTCGCTTTTCTTGTTCACCTGGAGTGCAATAAATTGGGAGGCAAATGGAGCCTTTTTCACATAAGGGCTGATGTTCAGTATTACATGACGCTTTCAAAGAATGAAACGTTTTGCATTAAGTAGGATTAGACCTGTAATTTTTCCAGATCTTTATCTGTGTTTTAGGTAATGACTTCCACATTTGGCTGCTTTGTAACTTTACAAGTAAGCTTCTGCAGACAGAGCTAAAGTATCTATGCTCCTATGGGCCATCCAAGATGAATTAATACATATATTTCATTCTTACCCATTTTAGTAAGGTCTTTCTTGAAATTCTCATAGAACACATTCAGCTATTTTTGAAAAAGTGAAACCAACTGCTTCATTAAACACATAATTGTGTGGTGCAGACAGCAGTCTCCAAAGATGTTACTACCCTTTTTGCTAGGTAATTGTAGTAGGGAATTCAGTGCCCTCTGGGGCACTTCTGCCATCAGTCTCTGGCTGTTTCCTGCCTCACAGGAAAAACAGCGAACAGTGAATGATTTCTGATTTTAATTAGGCTGACAGAGATGCGTGCCCTGAAGCATACTAGAAGGTGTAGTCATTAAGTGTGGTGTCCCTATAGGCGTTTCCTGGATGTCCCTTACAGATGCGTGTGTCCAGGGATTGATTCGCTGTTCAGCAGGCTGTGAGGGCACACGTGCATCTCTTTTGATCTGTTGTTTCTCAGACTTGCACTGAACGCCATCCCCGGTGGTCTGTATTGCCTGGTGCTGGCTGTTGCTCAGGTTGCCGAGCCCCCCGGCAGGCTGCTGGCTGGGTCGCCCCTGGCCTGCGCTCCTCCTGGCTGTGCACACGCAGCCGGCCGGGTCTGGGCATTCGGTGCAGCCGCAGGAAAGCGGCGAGTGTGCAACACGCGGCTCCAAGCAGCTCTGCAGCGTGAGGCTTTATTAGCAGCAGCGTGCTGTTGGTCCTGAAGCAGTGTTAAACTGACCGCCTTTTGGCTATTGAGAGGTGAGGGATTCATTTTTATTGCCTATTTGCTGCTAAAATTTGTACTGAAATGAGAGTTTTGAACAAAACAAGTGGCAGCAATGATGGTCTTGATGAATGCTCATTTAGACTCTTTATACAGAGGGATTTAGGGGTGTCTTCAGCTGTTGCAATCTGAGTTCAGTGCCTTTTTAATAGTAAACGTATGAAGCTAGAACTTCCACCACTGGAACGGTGACTCTGCAGCACTTCAACTGGCACCTCAACTGCCATTCTGCTCAGACTACAGAAATCTTCATGTTGCTCCCACTGAGGCCTCAGACCTACTTCTGCAGTGCTTTTCAATTTACCTAGATGTTCCAGTTAATTGAAAATATACTTGTTTTCTCATCTAGTCAACATTGTGTAAAATAGATTCCGTTACAGAGGGGAAATTCATACAGTTTTTGCTTCTCATTCTTCCAGGCTGGAGATCTAGTGTTCAGGTAAAGATTAAATTAAAAATGTAAGAAGAATTTGGGCTTCTGCTATTAGAAACTGTAACAAAGAATAGAATTATTAGGCAGGTGAATATATGTGATGATAACTGTTATCCTTTCATGGAAGAGAGTTAGTGTAGTGCTTTACACAGTTCTTTGAAGGTAGTAACACATGTGGGAGTAAGGGCAATCCATTACGTTTTGAAATTCCAGATACTTGAGAGAACCTGACAAAAGCATCCCTTTAAGAAACTTTTACATTGTTAAAGTTGGAAAGTTATTTAGGGAACTTTTAAAAAAGACAAGCAAGAAAAAACAGAAGCAAATGGTCAGATTTTAATTTGGAAGGAGATTACTAGTAGAATCTGCTCTGCTTAGTATGTTAATGAACTGGAAAATAAGGTGAAGTAATAATTTACACATCTTTCAAGGTGGAAAAATCTAAATTGGACTCTAAGAAGAGTTGTAGAAGAGTCCCACAGTATTTAACAACTCGATAATAAAGTGGTAGGTGAAATTCAGTGGCATTATGTGCCCAGTAATGCGTAGGGGAGGACAGGGGTGAGGGGAGCAAATCTGCTTTTATGTAGTGTGTGAAGAGTTCTTGTGCACCGTGGACTGTTGCCACCTGAAAAAAGATCCTGGAGGCACTGTACATATAATATTATGAAGTAATAATGAGTGATCCAAAGGGTGAGCATGGTCTTGTGAATTGGAACAGAACAGGAAACCTGGTTTTGTTGTTGTGGCCAGCTTCTATTTTGAGTACTGTGTGCTCTTGTTGTCCATACCTGTCTTCCTCTACCCCTTCTCCCCAGCTGTAAAAATAAGTAAACAAATACTAAACTAAATAAATACTCGAACTTAATGGGCTGGATAAGAAGGAAAATATGGCTTCTGCACAAGGAAAGAATAAATAAACTTGGATCTGACCAGTGGTCCACCTAGTTCTGTATCAAGTCTTCAGTAATGACAATTAATAGCTGGCTAAGGGAGTGTATGGGAACTGGGTAAGCTTACAGGGTGATCCCTGTTCTTTCCCTGAATGCCTGTGAAGTTTGTTTTGTCTGGGTGATCCCTTAGTCTCTAATCATTTGGATTTCAGTCACTTACTTAGCCAGATGTATATGTGTTTAGTAACCCATAACAGCTAGTTTCCTAAACTCACTAGTCTCCTCTTCAGGAGCTGTGTAAGCTTTCTGCATCCAGAGCATGTTGTGCCAGCTTACATATGTGTTATGTGACAAACCACCTCCTTTGGTTTGTGTTGGCTTAACTCTTCAGCCTGAAAAAGAAATAACTGCAGAGAATATTAAAAAAATGTCTATGCATTCATAAACGGCACAGAAGAGGTGACTATGGAGGGTCTTGGGTCAAAATCTGATGACTGAGGTGTTCCAGTGAAGTATCAGGTGCCTTATTGTTTTTAAAAATATAAAATTTCCATACATTGAAAAAAATCAGTCCTATGAATCGTTGCAATGAGATTTCATGGAAACCAGAAGTATAAATGGGTCCAAAAAGAGACCAAATACATTCATAAAGGTTCTACTGATACTGGTTGAATTTACCAGTCCAGTTACATCCTTCAGCACAGGAAACATCAGAAAATGGAAAACAAAATAGTGTTAGGTAAACGATAATAAAATTATATGCTCATAAAAAAAGTTGAAATTTCATATGGTACTTTCTTATTTATTAAAATAAATACAAGATTTAGCTATATGTTTATTAAAACTGAAATGCTGAAAGGTAACATAAGTGAATTTGTGGCTCTACGTACAATGAATGATCTGTGTTGAGAGAGAGAGTGTAACTTGATTTTTTTGGTAAAGCATTGAGTAATTTTGAAGAGCACTGAAACTGTTGTATGAGGGATTGCCACAGGGATTACAGGACTGGTTTATCTGGTCACATAAGGTGAATTTCATTTCCACTTTGCCTCTATGAATAAGATTAAAATAAAGTATGGAAATACTACTGTAAGAATTATTTGATACTCTGCTTCTCACATGTGTTTTTCATTACCAACTAAATGTTTAAAATAGTTCCAGGAGACTAAAAACAAGTTTTTGTCAGACACAGTTTATAAAATAGTTTCAACAACTTAAAATGGAAACAGCTTAAAACGGATTATTATAGGTAAGCCTAAAAACTGCCCTCAATAAAGATTAGACCGTGGCAGAATTCCTGCTGTTGCTCAGTAGTGGAGTTGATTCCACCATTTTTTCTTGAGCTGAATATGGGCATCTGTTCATATTTAGGTAACCCTTAAACCTAAAAGGAAGCTGCAGGTGTTGTTTGCAGGTATCCTTACAGCCACGTACCGGTCGTTCATTCAGAACTGGTCATCACAAACACATGGTAAATGTGAAACCTTCCCTGCTGTGGAAAAGCAGCAATTATTTTGCCTTCTCTCTCTCTTTAAAATAGATGCAGCCCAAGCTGTGAAGGAAGACAATATTGTATTTAGAATGAAGTATCTTATTAGGTCTGATCTAAAAATCCAGCTGCTACTCAAACCCATCACCACTGCTTCAGGATAGTGAGGGAAGCAAATGCCACCTCCTGACTGATTTTATATCTGCTTGATTGGACACAACTTTGAGAGTTATGTTAGCAGGTTAGCACTGATCAAGTAACTGGTGTGGTATCTGGAATAGGAGTTGTATTCAGAAAATGGGTAAAAACTGATATTGCTAAAATTGCTGATACGTACCCTTGAAATGGTTCACTTTAAGTGAGTTTTGTCTGAGTTGGTGGCAAATTTGCCCTTTCTGGTTTGCTTCCACTATATATATGTGGATCGATTCCTTTTAAAGATGGTGTATTTATATCTTAAATGTTTGGTGACTGACGCTAGCCTGCTCTGTCTTGTTTCTGCTTACACTTGGAGATTGGTGCTCTGTAATATATCCTTAAAGCATCCTGAAGCATGTGACAAAAGCTGCCTCTTGCCTCATGTTGTTGCACGCTGTTGCTGCAAGTTTGGTGTCAGTGGGCTGGCTGTGGAACAGGATTGCTCTGGAATCTGGGGGCAGGGAGTAAAGCATCAGGACACCTTTTTGGCAGTTGGTGAAGTTGGTGTGACTCTTTCTGTTGCAAATCTTTGCTTCCCACAAAACATCACTAACAAATATGTCACCGAAATAGTGTCCCAGCGAAGTTGTCTATTAGCAACACGTTGCTATCTAAAAAAGATGGATCATAAGAAGAAAAAAGCATTCATTTTTAAATTTTTCTCTTTTTTAACCCTGAGAAGTTTATTAAAAAAGATAATCAACTTTTAAAAGAAATTAGTTACAGATACCTTGAATCATTGAACAACCTTGGAGTAGTTCATTTGCAGATTGATTTATTTGCCGGGAAGCTTAATCTATTTGACATGCATTGATCCAGTCCATTAAAGAAGGTCACTTTCTCATTATTCCGTGAACTGCAGCTTAAGATCCCAAACTGCCCAGCTTTGGCAAGGTTTTATATTGGCCAAGTCTTCTCCCAGCCCAGAATGACACCAGCCCCCCACCCCCTGCTTTGTTTCCTCAGTGTTTTATCCTCCAGCAGCACCACATGTCCACCAAGGTTATGTTTTCAGCAAACCTCCTGGGCACGTTTATTGTTGGACAGTTGCACTGGAGAGTGTTGGGGAGGTCAGCAGTTGACCTATTAAAAAGAAAAAAATAATTGATTTCAGAGGAAAATGAAATGCCTTAAGTGACACATGAAAGCAGTGTGCGTTTTTAATGCTTAATTTCCAGGGCTGTTCTGCTGTTGGCATCTAGTGATAAATTCTTTCAAAAAATAAGTAAAAAAAATAATAATCAAACTTTGGCTTTTTGTTCGTTGAGCAGGAAAGTTTGTAGTAGCTTCTGTGCAGTGGTTTAAAACCATACCAGAAGTTTGGTGGTTTTAATTTTTTTTTTTTTTTTTTTTTTTTTTAATTCAGTGCGCTGTTCGCTATCACTTAGGAGGTTTTTTGTTTCTGAGATACGGATGCAGTGGCCACCCCTTCAGCTGCTGGTATTGTGCTGCTTGTGCTGGTGCAGCCAGTGCGCTGGGCCAGCCTGTGTTAGGTGAGAATGTGAGCAGCTGCCTGTCCTCTCTGACTGGTTTCTCTGTTTGCTGAGGCTTGCAGGGCATTACACAGGCCAGTACATCACGAGAAATTCTACCTGGTATCTGGTTCACCCTTATGGCTTTTCCATTCTTCAGTTAACCTCATCATTTCAGCTTTAAGATCTATTTTGGAGCTAGGTGTGTGTTCCTCTAAAAGAGTTACCTGAACTCTACCTTCTCTATGTTATTATTTTTTGTGTCTTAAAACTCTTTTCTTCCAAGTATTATTTTAAGTATGGAGTGTAAGTTGACAGTATGGTCTGCACAGTCCTCCCTGTGTGCTCCCTGCTGCTGTTCTATCAAGAGAAATTGACCCCTATCAAAATTTATGACTTAACAGTGCCGTGATGATGTTGAGGCTTTGAAATGCTTCATGTTCTTTCCTGATATTAAGGTCCCATTAAAGTGCCAAAAAGACCAAGGAGGGGAATTGATAACATGTGCACATCACACAGAGGAGTTGGCCGTGAAAAACGTTGCTTTCCTTTTAATGTTGATGTTTTGGGTTTATTGTCAGTTGTCTTAGTAATCACCTTTAGTAGTCTTGGTGGTTAAGCCCAAGAGGGGTGCATGTGACAAATACTCTGATCTTCCTCTTTTTCCCCCTCTCTCCCCTCTCGCCCCATCTGTGCTGGGTGTACTTTGGGGTCGGTTTTGGTGTTCTAGACATAGTTCGTGTTTTTCATTCTTCGCAAGCATAGAATTTGCTTTCCCTTGGGAAGATGGGAATATGGAAAGTAAGCAAGCTTTGAGTGTGGTGGCAAGATGAGAAGAGACTTACGGGGTCGGTATTGTCCAATGACATTTAATACTTGACTAGATTGCTTACAGGGCGTCGGAGCTAAGTTTAGTTGTTGGTGCTGTGTTGAGTGTCCCAAGTTAGGCTTCAGGGGGGAAGAAGAGCACGTAAAATCGCACAGCATAATTCTTTGCCTTATGTATAAAGCTTCTGTTCTGAAGTATCTGGGTAGTGTCATGTATAGTATTTTATTGAAACTGTAACGAATCCCAGACTGAAAAGAGAGGAGGGTAACTTGATAGTATGGTCACTTTTGGGTATAGGAAGGTTTTGGGGTAGGCTTGTTAAATGTGATTTCATTAAGAGGATTATTTCAGCTTCATATTGTGATTGACTCCCATTCAGATGGACATGAGCATATTTAAAAAATAAGTCCTGTAGGAAAACACGGAAAACGGACATAAGAGGCTTTTGTGTAAGAATCAGTTTTATCAGATGCTTATTTTTGTTGGTGTGCATTCATGTACTTTTTTTAAATTTTGAAGCATTTGTTGCATAAGCTCTTAGTGCAAATTTTTATTTGCTATTAAATTTTATTACAAAAATCCTTTGACTAGAGTACTACTGTATTAGAAACACAGACTCTATTATTTCACTTCCTACTTGACGTTGCTTTATTACAAAGAAACTTTTTGTGGAGAAAATGGTTCTGTCTGTGTTGCTTTTGGTAGCTGTGATTACTCTAGAGTTAACGTGGCCATGTGCTCCTAGAAAGTTCATAAGGCAAGGAAAATAGCTGTGCGCTTCTTTAGCTAAAAAGCTTGTGTTGGGACGAGGCCAAACTAAACACCAGTACCTCTCCGGGTTTGTGATTTGCATCTCTCTCTTCAGCTGTTGGGGTTCCTTGGGATTCACATCGTTGCTTAGAGTCTGCCTGCAGGCACTATGGATCCCATTATCATAAAGAAAAAATATATGGGGTGCATCTGGGGAGAAATAAAATTTCTATTCTTTGACTTTTTTTAAGAGAAATTTTACTGCATCTCCCTTGACAAACAGTTCCTGTAGGTGAGTGATTACTGTTTTCCAGGAGGGGAAATGCTGAAAAATGTGTGGGTGAATCCACGCGTTTTTCCATTACAGTTTAAATGTGTGCCTTCAATGTTAGATTTTAAAGGTATGTGGAAACAAACCAGCAAATCATAAACCCTCATTAAAACTTCCTGAAATGCCCATTTTTCTTAAATTCACACTTGGGCCTTGTTTGTTTGGTTTTGTTTAGAAAAGTTCAGAAACATTTGTTATTGAGAAAACTCCACATCAGCTCCTGCATCAGATTTTTCTCTCTCCCCATACATCTCCACATCTGTATAGATATAAATAAATTTCAAAAAGCAAGCTTCTTAAGCTTGGAAGAACTGTGTTCTGTCTTTGTCTGTCAGAGACGAGGTTGCCCTCTGCGCTGCAGCTGTCAGCTGCCTTGCTCCCTTCCCTGCATGGTTCACTTCTCCTCACCGAATGCTCCTTCAGCCAGAAACTGCGTCGTGGTTTAGGAGTTTGTATTCAAGGAGAAAAATGATGAGAAAGAGCTCTTTCAGTTAACATGTGCAGGGCCCAGAAGGGTCTGCTGGTTAGAAGGAAAATACGAACTGGAAGTGAGTTGCCTGTTTTAGTAGTGAGGGTAATATATTATCCTTTGGAACACTTTATGAGGTGACGTGCAGTAAATTCCCCTAGTTACGTAGCTGCGCTTGCTTGTTTGTTTAATTCGGCCACCTTGATAAAGCTGTATTCTGTTTATTGGATCTGCTGGGTTGCAGGGTGATATTGTGGCTGTTGCTATGCAGGGTTAAATTTGGGGGTGATTTGGATTCTTCTGGCTGAACAGGAGCTGCTGAGCTTCATTCAGTCTCAGCTGAAGCAGATGGTGATTTGGGCTTTGTTCTGCCGCAGCCCGGGCAGCTCCGCTCCTGGTTTTTCAGTGGGAGCACAACTGAGCACCTCTGACGATGCCACCCGCCGCCGTTGCTTGCGTAGTTTGTAGCTATGGCAGCCAAGGATACTCGCCTGTTGCTACTCGGAGCAGGTTTATAACTGTGACGAGTAACAGAACGTGGCCGTTGCATTCTCCGTTTCAGAAATGGCAAACCGGCGCAGGCTGGTGTTCGTTCCTTCGGCTCTTGGGCACCGCGAGGCAGCCGCAAGTCGCTCCCTCCAGATCTCGAGATCTGGAAGCTAAAGGTTTTCAGGAACGTATGTTGCAAAGCAACCTTTAATTCTGGGTGTTTTACATGGTTGGCTGGGTAAGGCACAAAAGATGTGACAGTCTTTTGGTCTGCCAAGCCTGTGAGGCCCTCGGAATACTGCACGGCTGGCTGACCGACGGCTGGTTTAATAGACTCCTTGTCAGGAGCAGGGCTCGGCCGTTGTCAGCGGGCTCACCCCGGGACTGGCACTGCTGGGCTCTTGCCTTTTGTGTCATTAAGCATCATGTACTTCCTAACATTTCTTTTAGACAGCAGCTAATGGAATTATGGGTATTTTATGTCATCTCTACATCAATAATGCAATGTAGACCACGTAAAGAATTGATTTTGTTTGGGTTTTTTTTTGTTTGGGGAGGGAAGTGGAAAGATAATTTAACTCTTGGTAGTAAGAGATTTATTTCAGTAATTTCAGTTTGATGTAGATTCTAGTTGTGACCTTGAAGTCACATCTAGAAGCAAGGAGGCTAATTGTAAAATTTTATAATTACTTCAGACAACTCCCTGACTTACAGCCATGCAATAAAATCAATATCCCCTGGAGCAAAGCAAGTTGTACTGCAAAGACAGGTTACTGCTGAGGACTATACTGGGTGTATTGCTATGCTAAATAGGTTGTAATATCATTATTTTATTGTGTCTGGAAACTAGGTTGTTGTTTGGCTGGATTTTTGTTGGGTTTTTTTCCCCCTTTTGCCTTTTTGTTTCTATACGGGGTAGCCTGTGAGAAGAATTATTAGTTCTTCTGTGTGCTATTTCCATGCCTCTTCTCCTTCAGTCAGAGAAAATCAGCACTTCTGTTTGCTGGTGCCAAGTGTGCTGTGTTTTTTGAGAGTACCAGTGGAGTCCTCTAAGTTGCCTTCAGAAAGGAGAAATAACTTTAGCCTTGCCTGTGCCTTTGCAGGTGGCAAGGAAATGCCATGACTTAGCAGAAATGATCTAAGCCAGGAGCATATTCAAAAGGAGATGGCGATTCCATGGTGCTGTGGAAAGCATTAGGAACATTTACCACTTGTAGATGAGCAAGGAATGGACTTTATAAGGTGCAGCTTTGGTTGACAAAATTTCACCTAAAGGCTGACAGTAAGCATGTAATTCAGTCTTCAGAATGTCGGTAGTCTAGATTGTGTATGCATGAGTTAACATACACCTGCTTGGTTTTGTTTACCTGGGGTGTTTTAAGTGTTGAAAAAACAATATTGATATGTTTATTTCTATAATTCAATTTATTTTTTTTGCGCACTGTAAATACATATTCAAACATTTGTAGCAAACATGCATTTGGGGAGATGATGTTAAAAAACTGGAGTTTTTAACATATAATTGCATTTTTTTCAAAAAAGAGAAAAAGATTTCAGATGAAGCTTTTGCTCATCTCTGTGGTACTGGAAGCTTTGTGTTCAAGATGCAGCATTCCTATCTAGCAAATACCTCAGAAGTGTTATTGCCATTACTGTTAATCTATAGCTCTAATACAGATTAATCCTGATGTTGATATTCCTAATAAAAATTGGATAGTGATTTGTACATAAAGAATGAGGGTTTATAGATGTGGTCTTCACCTAAAACTGCTAAAGAGAAGCCCTTCGGACACTTGTTCTCTTCAATTTATTATTTTTTTTTATTATTATTTTTTTCCTTAGATTCAAGATTAACCCTTTTTTTTTCTTGCCACTTAGGTTCCTTACACTGTGAAGAATAGCATCACATTTATGAAATCTTACTTTGTTTTAGGCTTCTAAGCTGACTGAGGCAATGTTCATTTATTAAATCTGCACCCATGACATAGTAGGATTCCTACAACTGACGAGATAGGAGCATAGCTTTGTCCAGCAAAACACAGGGCCAAGTGGATAATTAGTTGGGAAAAACTTCAAGCGTATCGTTCTACCCAGCAGGTCATTGTGGAGTGTATGAAAGAATGTGGGATGGCTGAATATGTGTTTAAACTCAGTTTTGTTGATGGGAAGGTATGCTTCAGGTAGCATTTCCAGGTTGAATACCTTGCTTCTGTTTTATATGGCAAGGTGATAAGTGAGATTTCTCTTCCATGTTGCTTTCTAGTGATTTTTGAGTAATTCCTTGAACAGGCAAACGGGGTAGTGAGAAACAAGGAAAGCCATTTTGGTGCTGAAAATTCCCCTACGTATACCATTCATTTTGAGAGAAGTTTTTTTTGGTAGGCTATATCTTGTATCTTGATGGAGAAGCTTAGCAGCTCCACTTTGGCTTCAGACAAGGGCTGAAACCATAACCAAGCAAACTTTGTAACTGAAGAACCAAGCAATCGATGCAAACATGTTGGCTACCTTTTACATAGTACACAGTATTGTATTTTATTCAGTATTAAAGGTTCTAGTTCCATGTTGTGCTACAAACCACTCCAGAGCTTCCTTGTATTGCTTGAGAAGTTCCTACAGAAACCATTCTGTTTGCCCTGAAGCTATTCACACAATGCTTACAGGCACCAGAATAGTACAGGAGGTGAACTTCAGTGTGCGTCCTTGTGTTTATTTCAGCGAAGGCATGAGAAAAGCTGAAAGTGGTGGTGCCGTAGCTGTCTACTGAGCACCAATCCCAGTTCAAGGCATCTTCTCTATTCAGCGAAGTCTTCAGATGTGTGCCTAAATTCATTTGAAGTCAGTGGCACATACTTAACTCTCCTCGAGGACTTCCCCATACCTGGCCCAAATCTGTAGAAAGAGACCAACCTGCGAGTGGCAGAAGTTGCGTTACATGCACGTCCTACTGAGACAGCTGATTCATTAGTACTGACAGAGCTTGTGAAAGACTTGCTCTTCTGTTGGTATACCATACATTAACATAATCAGCTGTGATTATAAACTGACTTACCCGGTTTTAAAAAAAACAAACCCACAAACTCTTTCCAGTCTTTCATCACATACTATTTTGCTGATGCTGACAGAAAAGAGATGGAGGCAGGCATGCTATGAATACACTTACCCTCTTAAATTTGTCTGTGATAATGAAAACTTGCATCCTTCCCCATTGACACAAAGAGGAGATGTGCTTTTTGCCTGCAGACTTGCTGAGTTGACAGTCTCTGTCACTCGGTCTGTGCTATCAGCCCATCATCTGGTCATATTTTTATTCAGCTGGCAAATCTGCACCAGCTAGATGGTTGATGGAAACAAGTCCAGTTTTTATTTCTACTGATACTTCACCTTCCTGTGATATATTTGTGTTTATGATCATTGATTTTTAATTTCTTGTATTCTGTTTCATGTGCACAGTGAGGGGAGGTGCACTCATGGTGTTGGGATATCAGCCTTAGCAAGCACACAGGTGCTGGAACTTTGAAATAAATGCCTGTTTATTGGTGGGTTTACATATACTGAAATCTTAAAACTGGTAAGTTTTCTAGGATTATTTTTTGTTATTGCATACATGGGTAAAGGCTTGCATTTTAATGTATTTTAAACACAGAGGAAGGTCACCTCTCCCCATGCAGAAGTCTCCTGTGGCAGCAGAGGGGAGCAGGGCAGGTGGGAAGGGACCCTCGCTTCCCGCTGGCTGACCCTCTGCCTCCATCTGCCTTGTAGTGATTTCAGTTGAAGGGGGAAAAAGGATGAGTCATCCATCAGCTTGTTGTAAGACGGTGTAGACAGCTGTAAATATATCCTGTCTGGAGATTTGATTCCAGTAATCAGCACAAAATAACCGTTGACATCACACAGGGTAACGCTGAGCCTGTCTCGCTGGAAAAAAGCTGGCAGGGGAGAGAAGGGATTAATGGTGCTGGAATAGCAAAGGGTAATACTCCTTGTGTAGGTCATGTGTGTATCCCTGTGGTGTTTGTTGCCTTTACAAACAACGTGGAAACAATTAACTTGTAGACTGTTGCTCTGAGCTAGTATCTTAGTACAGCTTTCTTTCAAAAAAAAAAAAAGGTAGTAAAAATCTAAGCGTGGGTTTCTGTGCCTGGGGCTAAGCTTGTGGCGTGGGGAATGGGTTTGTCATAGTACATTTCTTAATTGTAGACAGCTTGGATTGAAATCTTGAATTTAGCTTGCAAAAATATTTGAGAAGGATGTGGCTGAAATAGGATGTGTATTTAATTTTTATGAGCATGGCTTTTGTATTTCTGTGGGTAAAGGCTTACAAGTTACATGTCTCCATTTGAACTTTGAAATAAGCAGAAGTATGTGAAGTGAACCAGTTTTCCCTGCATACCTTGCATTTGTTTATTTGGAGTGCTTAAATCTACCAAGGCGTTAAAGCAATATAGCTACTTCCCAAGGCAGATTAGAGACATGGCCAAAAGCGAGGAATAGCATGAAAGTTTGACACTGTTTTCTGTCTGGCTGCACAACAGCCAACAAATATCCAGGACAGACTGAGCGAGGAAGAGACTGCACTCTGTCAGTGTACCTATGGCCAGCCATAGCTTTCCTTCAGGAAGAGTACTTTAGCAGTATGAGTGTTTATTAAAGCCCCTTTTTCTTTCTGAAGCCACTAATGTGGTTAGGATCACTCCATAGTAACCCTGTCCAAACCAGCAGTTACAATTGATAGATTTTCTTTTATCCAATATTATGAATTTCATAATCTGTTAAATATGTGCACAGAGTAAATTAGGGATTTTGCATTCATTTGAAAAAGGCTAATTTGTAATGCCTCATGCAAATCAACTCTTTAGCAAAAAGCCCCAGGGAGCATATGTATACCATGTTTTCGTGTCTTTCTCCAACGAGTCTGTAGGTTGGAATCTTTCACAGTACAGAACAGAAGAAGCAGGTTACCTCTCTGCTTGGCATATGGAAATGAGATTTAAGAAATCATTCAAACAGGGATGTCTGGGTTTGCTGCTTTGAAATGGAAATGGGTTGCAAAACAAAGATGTTGCTTTTATATGGGTCTCAGATAGTCTTGCTAGTGCTGCTACAGGAGGCAGGAATGAAGCGTAAGATATTAAAACCACCAAATCTTCTTTTTTCCTTTTAACCTAGCTGTATGCAGTCCATGTTCAAAGAGTTGTTGCTTCTGTCAAAAACTTCTCCAATTAACATAAAGTCTATACATCTGCTAAACAAATGTTTAAAATGTTCACATCAAATGTGCGCACGGTGGGATCCACGCAGGCGGGGCTGGAAGTGGGTAGCCTGAACAGCCTGCCTGGCTTCTGGCTCCCGAGGCTGCCGTGCCTTCATGAGCCCCTGAATTCAGCGCACAAGTACTGGCAGTCCTGGGCCCCCAGTATTGTGTGTGGTTCAAGACAAGCAGGAAACTGAGGTCCTAGACTGGAGTTTTAAGGTGCTTAATGTCCTGGAAGTAATTACTGTCTCTATGGGAGCATATATGAGTTAAACAGTACTACTGTGGGTGTTTTTTCCCCTTGTTTTACTCCAAGTTTTTGGAACCTAATATTATAAAATGTAATCTCAGATATTTTGGTGCGTGCATTCCTCCTTGAAGCAAGAGCAGGTCTGAAGCAGCCCCGCTCTACATGCTGTTGCTGGGGTCAAAGTACAGGTGACGGCAGCCAACACTATGCTCTTAATAAAGAACAGGATTCGAACTGGCCAGAGCATCAGTCCTGTCTCATACATAAAAGTACAAATAATGACAAGTTTCCTCTTCTGACTCATGACTGAGTATTTTTCATGCATTAAAAATAAGAGGAGGGTGATGTTTGTGTGCGGTCTGAGGAAAGAGATTCACCAGTTTAATATTGAAAATGTGTGTTAACTGCTGAATCAGCCTCTTGGGGATCCTTTGAACTTTAACGCAGCTGAAAGAAGTGAACATACTTCTTCTGTGCAGTATAGCATAAATATGGAATATGGTATCTTTCTCTAAGGGCTTAGTATTAACATGAATTTTGTTATTTGCTTTTAAAAATTTACTTGGATGGTTATAAATAAGCAGCGCCTACCAGTTAATTGTTGGAATTAGTGTGTAAAAAATGCATGCTCTTTCCCAGAGGGAATTCTGGACAAGCGCTTTGAAGTTTATTCTTTGTGCAGCTACCTAATTTTTTTCAGATGACTTGAAAGGCTGCCAGCTTCTCTGCTGATTCAGAACAAGCTGATAGTGTTCTCACTCTCTGCTGCAGAGATATCTGTGTCTTTGGTGACTAGCCTGCATGAATTAATGCAATGTTTATGAGGTCTGTGAAGCCAAGAATAAGTTTGAGAGAGCATTGGTCTCTCTTTTCATGTAAAATCAAACAAACAAAATAGAAATATTTTTTATTACCTGTAATTAGGATGTTTTAGTGGGGTGTGTGGCGAGCGTTTCTGCTAAGAAGGGTCATAAAACTGGGTGGAGATCAAGAGCTGTGTGTTTTCTGGTAATTCATACATCAGCTTGAGCTGTCAGCACAAGTACTGTCATGGCATGTGCTTCTTACGGCTGTTGATAGAATTGGTACTCTTGTATCAATGTCTCATTTCATTTTGGAAAAAGCTTTCACTTGAATGTTTTTAGCTATTAACTTTATTGAAACTAATGGAGAACATGCAAAAAGTTATTGTAAACAATTGTATGCAATATGAAACATTCAATTCTTTTTTTATTCTTATTTCTTTTTCTGGCCTGAGATGACTGTTTTTCTGTATTGTGGTCTAGTTATTGCTTTAATAAACCTGGGTAGGAGTTGCGGTCAAAAGCACAGCAATACCTATGTAGTTTTGGTTCGTAGTGGTATGAAGTGGAAAGTAATCCTGCTCTCGTCGGTGTCAGTAGAGCTTGCAGGAAGTGCTGCGGACTTGTTTGAAAGCTCCTTCCATTAGTTATTTCACCAGCTCTGGGCCTGGCATCTGCTCTTTCTTGAGGGCATGCTGACCTTTTTCGTAATGTTTCCAGCCCCTCGACCTTCCAGTTTCAGCTGATGTATTGTTGCTCCGTGTATTTGGAGTAGTGGTTATATTCTAGCTCTCCAGGTGTGTTGTCATAACTAATCTTGATCCTTCTGAAAACCAAGGAAACAAATTCAGAAACTTGAAATTGTATCACCCTGCAACTTAAAAAACAGAAATTATCAGATGTTTTTTGAAACATGTTTCTTTCTGCTTTATTTCTCCTTTACTACAAACCAGTTTATCACCATGTGATTTTTATTGATAACTTTGCATTTAATCATTGTAGGCTTTGAAATTTGTGATAAGACAGCTTGCATTAAAATGTCTCGTGTTTAATTTGATGTTAGTGTGCAATTGTGTGCATGCAATATGCATGGCACATATTGGATTTTGATATTTAGCACTGAAAAATGATGTTTGCTTCCGCAGTAGGGCTATGCCCTACAAAATGCTTTTGTATAGATAACATGATACAGAGCAGTAGAGGTTTTGCAAAATTGTGTTCTGCTTTTTTCTGTTAAAATGCAGCCCTTGACATTGTATTAATGTATCCTGAATCATTATCAAGACTACTTTTGCAGCAAATTTGAGGGAAGAAATAGTCAGCAAGATGCAACAGATGAAGAAGCAGGTGCAATCTGTGCAGAGAAGATGCACTGGTTTCCAGGGAGAGTGGTGGTCTTGGAGGCTGGGTCCATCCCTGGCTAGTTGTGATCCAAGATGGTGAAAGCCCATTTGGCATATGGTTGCAGACTGTCAGATTTCCCCCCCTCTCCCCTCCTTTAAAATCCTGGGAATGAGAGTATGAGAAGGAATCCAATCCAGGCCACATGTGTATCCACGGATAATGGTCCTCAGGAAGACAGTCTCAGAGAATAAATGTGTTTTTTATGAACAAGCACCTGTTGCTTTTCATGGAAGCGATAATCCTGGAGCAGCTGCTGGTTAGGACTAGTAGTATCGGCTCTTGGGCCCTGCTGTTAGCACGTGTTTAAGACCCAGTGTGTGGACTCACTGATCTGCTTTATGGTAAACACAGGCGGTACTGGGACCGTCAGGACTGACAAATGGAAAGTTACAGAAGGCTCCTTGTTGCAGCTCAGTGTAAGTTTCTTTGCCCACTTCAAGAGGCAACATTAGTCATCTGCAAGTGTTAGATGCCACGGGTCCGTGCTTGCTTTTCTTTGATGGTGCAGGGTGCAGCAGCTCTCCCACACTGCCCTAGACACTGCCTCCGTCTGTCTTTCCCTTCCAGCCTCTCCAGAGTACAAAAAGCCCCACAGTGTTGTAAAGTGGACAAATATGTGTGTTTCAGTTTTTTGAATCTGATTTTAAAAATGTCACAGCATAGAAAACTATCAAGTTGTGAAAGGCTTCATGTTGCAGGTTTTGCTGCTTCTCTCATGGGCTGAACTGGCACGGACAGAAAGACAGGACTTCAGGAGTCCTGATTTAACAGGGGTTTGGAAGCCTGGTGGCACTGATAAGCCCTTTAAAACCTATTTTTAGACAAGAAATACTGAGGAAAGACCAACACTGTAGTCTTTTGGGGTCAGTCTTTTCCCATCTTTCTCTTTTATGCCAGCCTGATGGCTCTTTTGTTTGTGGAATGATTGCATAAAATGAGGAAAAAAATAAACCCACAACGTTTTTAAGCTTTTATAAAATCTAATAAAAGCACAGAGTTATTTCTGTATAATCATGGGGAGCATGCTTTTGAAACGAGTCATGTTTTTTCCTGTATCTTTTTGCCCTCATCTTAAAGCACCTCAAGATGTTGTTCTGAAGATGCAATTATCCGTACAAGGGTTGTGTAACTTCTTGTTAATGTAATTTTTATACACTCACGTGGCTGCTGTCGGTTGTTTTATTGGAAAGAATTGGACTGATAAAACCCATGTCAGATCCACCAGCCTGGACCATCCCTGGTCCAGCCTCTTGTGGTCACTGCTCCTTAGCAAAATGTCACGGGGGGGAGGGACAGTGGGTCATAACGTCTCTGCTGCTACAGTTTGTCTGTGTTTCCCAGGAGCTGATACTTGGCCACCTGTGTGAAGCTGTGCTCATGCGATGCTGTTCTTATAACCACAGCAACATGGTCTGTGTCTCTCTTGCATTCCTATACCTGTGCAGAGGTCTAAAATTGTGTGGCTTGTGTAAGCAGAAAGGAGGAGGACATTACTTTGTAATTGGCTACTGTCTTTTATTATGTGCCTTTTGAAGAAAATTCTATCTAGATATGTATATATGCAAATACACACACAGAGAGTGTATATGTGTATGTATGCATATGCACAGCCTTTCGGTTTTGATATTATAAAACTCTAGTTGAGGCAGGGGATGAGCAGAGATATCCCGCAGTGCCTCCAGAAGAGACACTTTATCTCAGAAAACTCTTCCCAGCCCTGGTACAGCTCACAGGGAAGCAGCTCTTATTGGTAAGAGAGCTGTGGCTTTCTTGGTCATCTAAAGATCACAAAGCATGTCATGTGAAAGAAGAGATTAAGAATCCTTTTCCCTCATTCTCTCCCCTCCACCGCTGCTTCTCTTTTTTTGTCTGTTTTGATGTGCGTCTGTGTAACCAAGTTCTATTTGAAATGTTTGAGGGGTGGGGAAGTTTGGAGGTTTTTTTTAATTAGTCAGGATACTCCTTCAGTGTATTAGAAACCACCCTTTTTAATCTACATTATCACAGCATTTCTTGGAAGCTGGGAGGAAGAAAAGACAAGAGGAACAGGAGTTGCTGGTTAAATTGTTACAGCCTGTAGCGTAGAACTGGCTCTTGAAATGACCAGACATTTATTCATGCTTCAACTTCTTTCTGTTTAAATGCAAAAGACAATGTAAAAATTTCTTTTTGTTCTGACTTTTGTTGTTGTTGTTAAGGTATCATTTGTCAAGGTCAAGCAAGCGTGGTAGATCCATTGGCAAAAGCTTGTTCTGGACTGCTGTGCAGTGCCTACGTTATGCTGAGCCATGGGCTGGGTGAGACACTTTGCCAGGCAGGATAAGTTGGTAAATCTTGGTAACGCAACGGGCAGTGGGTCAGCTTTCTGTATTTGTCATGACATTAAATATGTTTATGGCATAAAATGTAATTACAGTATTTTCAGGCATGCAATACATACTGCCAGTTGTACAAACTTTCTTATTATGCCATATTTTTACTCATTTTGGGTTTTGTTTGCAAACCGTTGGAAGAATAGTGCTAGGTTGCACAGCAGTGTAAATTGGGCTTTCAGGGCACAACTTAAAATCAATGCATGTCTAAATTCCCTATATTGCTTTGAAAATGAGGTGATCGACAATCTGTTCGTTGATTTGGTTAGCAAGTGTCAGGCACGGTAAATAAAACTGTAAATACTATTTGGATAGCTAAAGAATACTTAGAAGCTCCAGAAATAAATATACTTCACTCCTATTTTCAAATGTCAGATTTCTTTTGGTTCTGTTTCATGTGGTGAGCTTCTGACATGCAGACGTATGGCTCAGAGGAGATCATTTATCGATCCTCAGCATTTAATGAACGTTGTGACTCTCCCACTGCAAGAACGGGGATCAGCATTCAAAAACCCAAGAGCAGCATGCGGCTTTCCTACAGAGTTCCTGGCGGTGTTTCCTTCCATGCTGGAACGTGTTAGTGGGGTTGACTCAGAAGGTTCCTCTTGTAAAACGTGAGCTGAAAGCTGTTGCCTGCCCAGGTCTGTCCCAAAAGATGGGATGTGTCCTAGCAGAGCTAAGTGCTGCAGGCTCTGGAATAGTCTCTACCACTGATGTGTCCTGAGGTGAAGAGTGCTTTCCATGGAGGTTTACATTTGTCCAATGTCAGTTACTACTCTGAAGCATAAGGAGAAGGTATCTAAGTACTGTTAGAAATAAGTACACTGTTTCTTCAGCCTAGATGGAAATCCTCATGTAGAGGTTTTCCATTAGTCCTCCTTTCAGAAGCTCTGGTGAACTGCAGTGTTTCTGTAAACTTGGGATATAACACATGTGTTAGTTTCTCAAGGTAAATCATTTATCAAAGTATCATTAGCCCCGGTGATTGAAACAACACGCATCGGGATGTGCATGGATGGACAATTGTAAGCAATGCTCAAACTACATCAGCAGAAAATAAGATTCATAGTTCAGAAAATGGAATCCCCATTACACAGTACACAGTCTTTCAGGAGCGATCTGTGTGTCTCGTACTGCCCAGTACAAGAACATGTTGCCTCGACAGAGAGGACACCTCTTGTTGGACAGAGCAAGGTAAGCTGGTGAATGCATATCGTGAGCCTGGGAAGTGATAGATTGATAAGGCTGCTTTTCAGAGAGCTTTTTTTAGGGCATTCTGGATGTTTGCCTGCAGAAGATAAGCCCTTGTCAGTAAGTGTCTACCATCATGAAACGCAGTGGCATTCTTCCACTGACTTCAATAGCGGCAGATCAAGCCCCGTCCTGCTCGTAACAGCTGAAGCTCCGTTTTCTACCTCACCTCTCAGTCTGGTAGCATCTGGTGAGCGTCTGTGCGCTTTGGGTTGGAGCCACAACAATGAGGCTTTTGTTGCCTCGAGTATTTTAGGAGAGGAGGTGGCTGTGTGAAAGTTAGTTTTGGGTAGTAGCTCATCACTGTTAGCGTGTTTCCCGTCACCCTTTGGTTGATGCTGCTGATGCGGTGATATGTTGCCTGGTAGGGAAAACATGAGCAACTTTTTCACAATAGAAGTTAAACCATGTAGAGGAAGCAATTATTTGGAGCTGTTTGTGGTCTCCTTAATGAGTGGGAGTTGGGATCTGCGCAAACCATAGAAATAGGGCTGATGAAGTGGAACTCTTCCTGCCTCTCATCTCTGGTAGCTTGTGATTCAACAGTTGTTTTTTGCATTCAGTTATCTCATTTGGTCTGCTACTGCCGCCAGGTTTGGAGACACATGCTGATTAAATTATTTAGTAGTAATAGGTCTGAAGCACTCGCATATAAATTTACAAGAATAATAAAGAAGTAAAATGCTATTCCAAGTGGGAAATAATATATTGAGTAGATGATTCATAATAGCATGAGCTCTTAAAACTTTCTCAGAATTGTGGGAAGGGAGGTAGTTTGGAAACAGAAACTCTAAATGTCAAGTTTATTGCTTGTTGTTGTTGTTAATATTTATATATTATTGATAGTAATGTATCCCATGACTGTGCTGCGTGGCCAAGTTCTTTTTTTTCCAGTTAAGCAAAAGGGTTTAGTATCTGTAGGCATCAAAAAGCAGGGCACAAAAGCAAGCCATTAAAAGTCCATGTTTGTGTTTGCTCTCAGCCTGTTGCTTATTACAGAGATGGTCCAAAGCTGTGATGGTACCTGTTTGGGAGGGTGGGTTAGGTGTTTGTTTTTTTTTTTTTTTGTGTGTGTGTGTATGTCCCAACTAAGAGCAGGGATTCCTGTCCCTGGGTTGCCAGAGGGCCTTTCTGCTGGTTGTGCTGCTTCGTACGAGGTATGGGAGTGGGCACAGACTGCGCCCATCCGATCTCCTCCTAGTCCAGTGCTTAGTTACAGGTGTCTTTTTTCATGCATGTTGAAACTTACTCTACTTACTGACTGCTTAAAAGCTGAGTTAAAGATTTCTGCATTTAAATGTTTCGAACAAAATCAGAACAAATACTGGTTTTATGGTGAAGGCTGGGCAAATTCTACCAAAAGCTAAGAAGGTACAGTGGGTGATAAAACTGCTTAATGCATTTGTTCCCTATTTACTGAATGTTAACAGATGTTGTGTTTTGGTTTGGTTTGGTTTGTTTTTTTAAAAAGGGGGTGACTGGGCAGCCAGCGTGAGGACTGTTGTGTTTGATCCTGGGGTTGTGCCCTGCCGTCACGCGGGGACACCAGGGGAGGAAAGGAGTGATGGTTCCTTCCTAGAAAGCAGCCCCGTTTGCTCAGCCGAGAGGGTGGAAGGTGGTGGGAAGCACAAGCGCAGAGGTGAGCTCCAGCTCCACAGGGCTCGGGTGGCTGCTGGGAGGGGCAGGAAGCCGATGCATGGCCAAGGGCTGTGCCTCTGAGGTAATGGAAGAAATAGCTTCTCTGTGGACGTGCTAGGGGGAATTTGTTCCAACCCAGAAAACTGCCAAGTCGATGAGCGAAAGGCAAGCCAGAAAGAAAGGACCTCTGCTGCCAGGCCATGGCAGGACGTTTCTTTACAAACCTTTTACTTTGCATTGTTTTACCTATGGGAGCTAAATTTCTGTATTAACATCATCTTGTTCTAGTTTGTTCTGATGAAACGAGGCTTTGAGAATGAGTTTTCTGTGGTGTTTCTGGGGTGCGTGCGTCAGGGTAAATGTTTGGGAAGATCTTTCCCAAAGTATTTGTGGACTTGCACATCCTATTCCGTGGGCAACCGTGCCTATTCTGGTGTACCCGTGCAAGGGTTTTGTCCATTTACTTTTGAAGTTAATGTTCCTAGTCGAGGGGGAACTTCTGAGTTCTGTCTGAAAGGTGCCTGGATGTAGACCTCATACTGTCAAGCTCTGTGGGAGTTATCTTGGGGCTACAATTTGTCCCTTTGTTTTGTTTTTTTTGTAAGGCTTTTTTTTTTTTCTCTTTCAGACGCTATATATTTTACTGCATTCTCACACAACCCAGTACTTTGGTAGTGCAAGTGCCTTTTCCTGAGATAAATTGAAGACTTTTTTCCCTATATTTTGTCTTTTCTAAATAGTAGTAGAAGATAAAGTCTCCATGTGAGCTAACTGTGGATATCACCATTCTGTTTAGAATATGCTATACTGCCTTTCCACTCCTTTTAACATTGCATCAGTTGAGATTAGAACAGGCATTCAAGAGAAAAACTTGAGATATAAGCAGAAAGAGATGAAGGGGTTGTTGTATTTCTGTGGCTCTTACAGAAAGGATGAAAATATTGTATAGCCTGCTGAGCTATACAATGTGTGGCCATTAGGCTTTATCTGGAGGTAAGGATGACAGCAATGTACCCATAGTGAATTTTACTCCATTTCACAATTTGGCTCCATTACCACTTCTGTGAGACTGTGCTAGTATTTGTCATGTGATAAAAAAACAGAGCTTAAAAAAAAAAAAAGGCTTTAATAATGTTTCACAATAAGTAAAAAACAAAACTTAGGAATGGCTGGTGTCTGTACTTCTATTCTTATGACAGTGGTTATTTTTGAGACAAAAGCTTCTACTGAGGAACCACTTAATGTTTTCATTCCTCCAAAAATAGAGGGTTTTTTTGAAGCTTGGTGGCCAATATTTGGGCATTAGGTATTACTCAGAGTCTATATGGAACATACTCTTTCCTTAATGATTCTAAGCCTCCAAGCATTAAGGAACAAGTAATTTTTTTTAAAACTAGAATGCAATTGGAAAAATAATGGCACCTTAGCACTTCTTGTTTTGTATTTAAACTCTTATTATTTCCATTAATAGAATAACAAGCCAAAGGTAAAGGATTTACTCCAAATATGTGAGATCTGCAGAACTGGGGGTGTGTGCGTGATGAAGCAGTTGGCTTCTGTTGGTTTATGGTGATTATTGCAGGAGATACTGCAAGGAAGGTATTTGACTGAGGTCACGCTCGCTAATGAGTTCAAAGCAGAGCTTTGTCATGGGATTTAATGTCTGTATCCTCCAGAGGGGAGGGGAGGGATTTGTGAAGGGAAAGCAGGCTGCATAGAAAAATCAAAAGGTCTGTGGTGGTGCTGTAATGAAGTAGTAATTCGTCAGCCTGGTGGCCAGCAAAGAGGGAGGGTGGATGGGAAAACGCTTGGCTGAAGTGAGGTTTGATGGATGGTAAGTGCAACTTTTCCATACATTTAGAGAATAATAGAAAAATTTTACTTGAAAACTCTTAATAGCCTTAGTTAAACTTTCATCATGGCAGATCTGTCTGGAACAGCCAAGTACATTGCTCTTCTCTGTCCCCGTTCTGCGCTGTGTGGGGCTGGGGGAACTCTGTCCTCACTTGCCCTGCCTGCAGAGAAGCTGTCAATGGTAAAGAAAAGGATTCGGTGGGAGAAAGTACAGCTAAACCTCTTGTAAACAGTGAAACTACAAATACCTTTATCTATGTCAGGAGGTTCTGGAGGTTAAAGCCGTGGCCCAGCCTGGGAAGCAGCAGCCGGGGCTGCTGGCTAGCTGTGTTATACCTTGGTGTGGCTGCGCTGTGCGGGACGGGATGTGGGGCTGGAGCTGTGGGGAACTCGTGGCACCCTGGCAGCCTTCGTAGTGGAAGGAGAAGGGAGCTCTTACAGATGGAAAGATGGAGCAAGCAAGGAGATTTAGACAGTGGAGGAGGGGTGTGCATGGCCAAAGGAGAAAATGAGGGAAGGAGGAAAGAATCAATAGTTCATTAGATTTGTAGAGTAGAAGGAGAAAAAGGATCGATAGTTCATCAGATATGGAGACTTGGCTTGTGAGATGTGGGGTTGATTAACACAAGAATATTTTAGTGGAGTCATTGTTCATGTGCCATGTTTTAACTAGTGCACGTCATATAACAACTCGTATCAGTATATGTAAAAGAATAAAGGAGAAGTAGAAATTAAAGGTAGTCGGCTTGCAAAGCCTAGTTTAGGGGAAGGCACCCCCTTAAAGAGAGTTTGTTGACAAACATGAAATAATTCTTTGAGGTTCTTCAACTGTCCTTCACCAATGCTGTCTTTGCCATGAACAGCGTTGCTCAAAATTCTGCAGTTTTCAATTAGGATTTCAGTGAATGTGAGTGTTGTCCGCAAGATTGGGTGTTGTGTTTTTAATAGTTTCCAGCCCAGGTGAAAAGTAAATGCTGTATTATAACAGACAGATCTCAGACATGGGTGTGAAATTTTCTACAAAATGAGCTCACTTATTTAACACACATGGGCTAGAAGTAATGCAGTCATGCAGTTTCCATGATTATACTGTAGAGAAATAATAGCTACTGCACTATAAACGTGTATTTTTAGAAAGAAGGTTGCAAACATGCAGTATTAGTTTGGACTGGCACTTCATAGTGGATGTAAATAGTTCAAGTGAAAAGGGCTACTTTTAGTACAGAGTAGCTATTTTCTGTATTTTTATTGATTTAAAAGTTGTGTATTGGCTGATGGTCTCATTAGGGCCCATGAAAGCATGCTGTATAATAGCCACATGCTCTGACATCTTCTAGTAACACAAGAATTCTTTCTTGCATTTAGGTATCTCAGTTGGCTTAAATATTCCTTCGTGTTCCCTTGCTGCATACGGGGGAGAGCAATCAAGTTCCCATGTTAGCTCTGCAACAGGAGCTCCAGCAGTGTCTGTGAGAACTGGAAGAAATCCCTTGGCCTACATGTGGCTCTGTAAGAAATGCAGTAGTTAATTATCATTTACTTTCAGATAAAATAATGCACCTAGCCTCTTTACTGGCTACAAATTATGAGAGCTTCAGATTCAGTTCCCTATAGCCCTCTAAGCTGATGAGTGTACTCTTGTCCTCCATGCATGAATAATGCATGACCTTGCTAGCTTCAGTAAGATACAGTTAATTCTCTTGGCCTTTAAGGGTTTTTTCTCCCCCTATTATTACTTAGCTGCCATCCTGTTTGAAGGGAACGAATTAACCACAAGTCTACAAATGCTGGTGAATTTAGGAGGCAATTACATTAAATGGACAAAGCAGCTCCAGTGTCCAAATTCTTTAGCAGAGATCTGTCTCTCTAGACTTTCTGAACATCTCTCTTGTGCCATGGACATAATTGGTATACCAATATTCAGATAATTTTGCCTGTAGAGCTTTGTTAGATCTCAGTGAAACTCTCTGGGCATTGCTGTACGAGAGGGAAGCAGCCAGTGCAGTAGGCAGGGCAGAGCCTGGAAGCTGCACACTTTGAGGCAGGCAACATGTTGGGAAACGTCTGCAGCTGGTTCCATGCGTGCTCCCACTCAGCCCTGACCCTGCCAGTTAGCGTGGCACAGAAATACAGGCAGGGCTGCCAGTTGCAGTCCTTTTGTATTTGCATTTTGCGTGTTTGATACCATTTCTGAAGGTCAGAAGACTGTCACTGAATTTCAGTGTCACTGAAACACTGATATGGCCTTCCTAGGATGGCTAGGGAACAGAGACTTGCCTTTCCGTCTTTGTTTATCCAAATGGAATATCCTTTTGAATGTCTTAAAGCTTAAATTTGTTCTTCTCCACTTTACCCAGCACAGCTGCAGAGAGATTTTTGGCGTGCTTTGTTAATTTTAGCAACATACTCTCTTGACGTTGAGTAGGTAAGACAAAACTTGAGAATGGCAGGGATTGACAGTGCACCTGCTAAAACAGACTGCTCTTTATAATCTGTAATTCAAATGTTTATTTTAAAAGGAAATACTTTGGTTGGCAGGCTATGAAGTGTGTGATGATAGCTGAGTAAGCCTAAGCCTATCTGGATAGCAGGAGGTAGAACCACGTCGTGACACATTGTGCTTTTTCTCAAGGCACTATATTCAACAATTTTTCAGCTGGTTAACTTGATTTGCTGACCCCTGTAAAGAGTAACTGAACCCTAACAAAATAATTTTTGATTCATGACAAGCTGTAGCTCGACTGGAGAATCAGGAACATTAAAATTCTTTTGTAGTATCTAGTGACATTTACATACAGTCCTAAAATAGTTGAGAATAGGTGAGATTTATTGGCGTAACATGCTAACAGCTCAATGCTGGATCTTAGTTTTTAGTCATTATGTACTATATTGCATCAATTTGTCGTTATTACTGTTACTGGCAGGTCGGAGGTGGAGGGCTGGATTCTGTGCTGGCGTGCAACAGCCCAGCCTTGGCTTGGTCCCATTGTTACAACAAAAGCTGAGGCAGTAAAACTAAGGGAGTTTGTGCCAGGTAGTCAGACCCTCTCTGTTGGATCCAGTCAGTCTGAATAGCTTTTGTGCAAAAAATTTGTTCTACCTGCATCGCTGCTGATTTCCCTTCCACTGCCGCCTTTCCATTACCTCCAAGATCAAATCACTCATTTCACTGTTTGCTCTCAAGTTGAGAAGCATTTATAGACACTGCTCCATGCAGAAAGACCACGTCACATCAGGAGTGCGTGCATGTTTTCAGAGCACTGGATGGGATGAATTGGCATTGAGAGTGCTGTGCTGCCCAAACTGCCCCGTGGTGCCAGGGGTCTGCGCAGGCAGAAAGCCCTGCAGAAAGCAGGTACAGTAACCAGCTGAAATGGGGCTGCTCTGTTGCATTCCTTAGTTCATTGCTTTGCGGGCTGGAAAGAGTCATGCTTCTTCCAGATTCATTTCGTATTATGCTAAAAGCATGTAAACGGTGAGAACTTACGGCACCAGCTAATATAATGCTTCATAGCTGATTTATACCTTGGATACCTGGCTCACTTTGTTAAGCATTGCCATAGATAATGTAAGTGGCCTCCCTTTGTCATTTGATTTCATAGCACAGGAGAAACACTGGAGAAAGACATTTGATGGTGGTAGAAGCAGTAATTTAGGCTGACAAAATTGCGTGTTATTTGCTATGCTTAACTTAATTGGTATTTTTGTGTAGGAGAGAAGTTGTATTCTTAGATAAGATTATAAATCCACAGGTGCTGCACATTATATGCTGTATTTGTCTGGTTTAAATTTTTTGCAAGTTCTAACAATTGTTTAACTGTGGTGCTTAAATTACTTGGGTTTCTTGTTCTTCCCCTGACGATGTTCTGCTGAATTTTGTAAAGACTAATTAGTGTCATCCCCAGTAGAGTTGCTTTTTACATCAATAATCATTCACAACTTGCTAGATGCCTGCAGCTACAAATCAGTCATTTGAGCAACCCTGGGAAATGTTTTGTAACTTACTCTTCACATTAAACAGCCCATCTGGTAATGGAAGTATCTAATAGTTATGAGCATATTATCAACTTGAAATCAAGCCATTTCTGAACCATTGTAATTAGCAGCTCCTTCAGCCACCGAGGTGACTCTGGGCGTGCGCACACGTGCTGCTGCCTGTGTTAGAGGACAGGGGCTTTTTCCTCTTTCTTTTTTGCTGCATAAAAGATTTCCAGGAGGGCAAAAAGTCTCCCGATAGTGGCATTCCCCCACTTGGGCAGTGCCAGCCGTTTTCTCGCTGTGCCGGCCGCAGTTCGCAGCTGCAGCCTGTCGTGGGCTGCTGATGGAGCCTGGCGGTGGGGCCGGGGTCCGTGCCCCCCAGCGCGGGCAGGGGCTCGGAGGGGCCGCGCCGCGGGAGGTGCCATCGTCCAGCGCCGCGCTCCTGCGCCCGTGCGCTTCAGAGGGAAAGAAATGGCGCTTTGAGGACTGAGCTGAAGACGGGTGGTAAGTACGAAATTTAAACCGAAGGCCACAGCTTTTGTTTAACCAGCCAGACAGTTTCTGAAGGGATTTAAAAATTCTGAAGAAAAACAGTCTGTACCTTGAGGCCTGCCATCTTTGAACAGCCATGCTTCCTGGGACGGGGTGGTGGCAAGCTTTAGTTTGGGAGGCAGTCACTCATCCAGGAGCTTAAGAGCCAGGAGAAGGGGTTGTGGAACTGACTTCCAGGAGTGGGAGTCGGATCTGGCTGGGAAGAGGAGCTGCCTCCCCAGGCAGCCCTTGCTGTGCCCTTGCCGCAGCGCCCTTCCCTCCGCTCCCCTCGGAGCCTGCGTGGGGGCTGCGAACCAGCACAGGCACAACGTGAAGCCTGTTGGAAAGGTTTTTGCATTTTGCATTGGTCCATGATAATAGTGGGTACATTTTGCAGCAGGAGTGAATTTAAAAGAAAAATAAGTAAATTAATTGAAAAGGTATGTTTTGTTAAGTTCCCCTGTTCATCAGCAATCTTTTAAAGAACAGTTTAATTTAAATGGTTTTTGAACTGAACAGAAGCCAACCAGAAGTTTGCTGCAGAAATGCACAGTAACTTTTCTGTAGGTCAGACAGCATTTATCTTTTAGGTTATAGCTGTATAATTGGAGTTTCATTTTCCACTGCCTGAGTGATGAAAGAGGATAGAAAATAAAAATTTTTGCTTATCCCTTTTCCAATTTACCCAATCTAATTATAAATGCTAGGGCTGACCCTTTGCTGCTCTTTCGAGTACTTCTTACAAGGGAGAGCAGCTCAGGCTGCTCTAAGATAAGGCTCAATCACTTAATGAAATAGTCCATATTGCATCTTTTACAGTAGCAAGATGGTAAACTCCATGGCCCAGTTTGGTTTTGGGGGTTTTGGTGTTTTTTTGTTTCATTAATGGCTGCTGTTCATCTGCAAGAAGACTTACTTGTTGGGCCGAATGGTTTCAGTATCTTTTCCCCCCACACCCCTTCTGTTCTAAAAATATCAAATGATGAAACTCCCATAGTCTGGCTCAAGAGGTTATTCCACAGCTCGTTTCTGATACTTATCTTAGACCACTTTTGTTTCCAAAGTTGTATAATTTCCTAAGCAGTTGCTTTTCATGCTGAGAGCTGTGACGTTTGATTTTTGTCTGTCCTATTTCATTTTAACAAGTTCTGTGCTGAGAGTTCTTTTAATCTCTCCTTCCAAGCTAAATTTAGTCACTCTTAAATCAGGCTTAAATGTTGAATTAGTGCATACAAATGTTAGAACATTGGAAGTGTACTATTGTAATCCATTCATATACCGTTTACTACAATTTAATGGTTCTGCACTAGGAAACTGGATTAGGGATTTCCTTTTACACCAAATCAGAGAAACTGAAGGCTGTTTTTTCTTCTTGTTACAAACTGGAAGGAGCTAGGGGTATGGCCAAGCTTTGCCTTTTGACTCACGCTCCATAATTCACTGCTGAAAGACACTTTCTGTGTCCATCCCCTTGACATGTGTTGCTGCCCGTTTTCAGAACAAGCCATCTGTTATGCTCTCAGTATATCTCGCAGTCACTTTTATTCAAATATGCTGAAAGCTGCTGAAGGAAGAGATTTTTTTCAGGCACTTAAGGCTGACTAAGTGGAATGAGTGTTGTCCAGCTTCGCTCAAGACCGAATGGTTTAATAACGGAATTAGGCTCGGCACATCCAAAACGGAGCATTCCGATGTCATTCTTGCCTGCCTGAACAGCCTCTGTGATTCTTTCCAGCTTGTCATGAACCAAAATAAGAAGACAGTATTCATCGTAAGAAAAAGTAATTTGACAGGCATTTTTGCTACTAAGGTAGCACTGAAAATGTTACCAGCAGTACTCAGGCTAGCTCTTGGTGCTGGCAAGTGAGTAACCTTGTCTCAGGGCTTATGTGCAGGAACTGCTGGCACTTTGGTGAGCCCTTTTCCGTTAATTTATTTCAGAAGAATGCTCCAAAGTCAGTCTTTTTTTTTTTTTTTTTTCTTAATTTTTTTAGATTTGGTGGTTGTGCTTCAAAAGCAGCGATGCTGACAGAGCAATGGAGCACTGTTGGTAAATAATTTGGAATGTGGTTGCCACTGGCTTGCTGAATACACTCTTCACATTTTACCTTTCATGAGCAGTGATTAAGTGTGAGTGAAGCTCTATTTTAGATTAGAGGGACTTGCAGTGAGTCAAGCTGTGGTGGTTTGCAGTTGCTCTTCCCAGCTTTCTCACGGCTGTGCAGCAGGGCAGGCAGGCAGGGTGCCCGTGGTGCTGGAGGAGGAGGGGAGCAGGGTGTTCTCAGGGGGATTTGCACCCTGGGATGTTCCTGAAGCCCTCGTTCCCTCCCTCTGTGCAGAACAAGGTGATTCCACAGTGTGCTGCTCACTGTGGGCATGCCGCTTCTGTCCCAGTAACCTGTTGTATGTAACAGGATTGAACATAGTAAACCCTGTAGCTCCTCCAGAGGCAATCAGATGTTACAGTTCGTTTATCCAGCTTAGATATTGTAGCAGCTTCTCTGTTTTCTTGAAAAATAAAGAAGTAATTGGGTCTGAATCACTCATTGGTAGAAAGAAAGGCACTTCATGCATTAAGTGCCTCCCTCCCTGTTTCTCCGGAGCGGCACAGCTGGTTTCTTTTCAGAACAAATTTCCTTGGCATTGTTTTTAACTAAGCAAACTTCCATTTCACGGAGGAGGCACGGCAAGTGCCCGTTCTGCTAATATCTTTAGAGATTTTCCTCACTGTGTGAAAGCTGCTGGAATGGAAGCCAGTCTGCCAGAAAGGTCACCTCCTTTTAATGACTTACTTTTTACTTTCCTTCCTCAGTAATAGCAATAGGAGGAACCTAAAAGTCTTTGGATGTTGTTCTTAAATGTATGTGCTTTGGAAAGGAAATGTGTTTTTCCCAGTGAGGAGGGCAGATAATGATGATGCATTGTCAAATGTTGCTAACAGGAGAGAGGTCTGCTGCAAGCTGTGCTTGTCTCCTGCCAGAATCTGTTACACTGCATTGCTGTACCACAGTGTGAATTTTCTGGGGGGAAAAAAAAAAACCCAAACAAAACCAATAAAAAAAAAAACCCAAACAAAACAAAAAACCCCCCATGAACCTCTAAAATTGAAAATATAAGATTTCATTCATTAAAATGTGTCATTGTGAGGTATAAAGTGTGTTTAAAAACAAAATCAGGGGTGTAAAGACTAGCAGTGCACCTCTCACGTTGCTACCTGAGCATCCCTTTGCTGTTAGAATTTATCAGCCGAAGCACTGAGCCCCAGGAGGCAGAGCAGGCTTGCCTCCTTGGCACCTGGCTCTTGGCTTGCCTATGCCACATGGGTTGCCGGTGCTAAAGAGAAGTACCTATTTCCCCTTGGGCTGGAGTGGCTTCTCTGGTGCATGTGTGCGTGAAAGATCCGCCAAGCTCCTTGTGTGGTTCTGTGAGGATGTTTGCTTCTGGACCAAACCGGGGACCTATTTCATGTCAGTTGAATTTATTGTGGTAATACGTACTTGTGGCCTTTCATTCACACAGGGGGATTTCTCAGCTATTCAGGCCTGTGTTACGCATGTGCAATATTTGGCAGGGTTGTGCACCGGCTTTTACTACATCTCATGTCCAGCACATTCCAAACGTGAGCCATGGCAAGGCAAACATTGCACCTAGCTCAGCCACTTGAGCTGGATCTTTGCTGCTCCAGCAGTTGAAACAGAGGACATAGAAGCCTACATCTAAATGTTCTCTTGCAAAAAGATTTTAAGTCACAGCAAAGTGAGGTAGCGCTCTTCTAAATTCCAAAGCAGAAGGCCCCCCAGGGACGGGTCGGGTCTAAGTGCAACACAAATATTTCAGCAATGGCTCAATGTTGCTGTGCAGCCTGATGAACACAGCTCCTCACCACACGTACATGCAGCAGAGTTGACTCCGTTACAGTAACTTAAGTGGTTTGGCCAGCATCGTGTAGGAAATGCGTCACAGCTAGAAATGTCCTGTGACTACCGTGTTTCACGTGTGTGGTGGTTTGGTATTCACAAAGCCTCCAGATTCCCAAAAACCGCTGTGGTGGTTCTTACAGTGTTGGAAAAAAAATTCTTGTAGGGTTTTGTAGGCCCTGGCTAACCAACCCCAACGTTTGCATTTGTACCAGATGCACACAATCTTAAAGCGATGCAAGATGATAATTTCTTTCTGTGATGTTGGTTTTTATTAGTTAGGTGTATAGTTTAAAGCTGATGATACTATATTTTGTTCTCCCCACAGATGTGAGCAATAACCTCAGTGCTATTTCACTACACATCCAATATCCAAAGTTAGTACCTGAAAATTTGCTGAAGTACAAATAAAATGATTGCTGGACCTGAGTGAATGTGGTGCACTCTGTCCAATGCCTTTCATGTTATTTTCCTAATATCTGTCACCACTTACAGGAAAGGAAAATGTCCCTTGGACATGTAAATCATGCTGTAGTGGTAAAGGAAACCAGTGCATCAGTTGATGTCAGGTGAAAGCATTTACTGATGGCCGGTACCTCTGTTTGCATCTCTGCTGGTTTAGTAACTCCACTCCCAGGCTGGTGTCCTGTCCAAGTGCTCCGCTTCTGCAGAAACTTCCATCAGTGATGCACAGTTTCAGTTGTACTTAAGCTATTTCTTACCTTCTACAACATAAATACTTTGAAACCATTCTAATACATTATTCTTAACCTCCAGTGTCCTTCCTGGAACAAAGGATGTGATTAGGAGATTGCTACTAAAGGAATGAATACTCACAGGCCAAAATTGGAGGAGGTATGTGTAGGAGAAGCTCTTGCAGGGGGCAAAGTGTACCTGCTGTCTTGTAGCAGAGCTGCAGTGTTTTGAAAGGTGCTGCTTGTTGTCTGACCATAGGTCAGATGCTCTTATATTTGAATTTTAAAAAAGTATTTTGCTGTTATTTGACAAGCCATTTTGGAGCCAAGGGAACTAATCTTTGCATAACATTTTGATGCATTCCCCAAAGCTTTCTTCCGCCCTTGTGATATTTGTTCTGTTTTCAGATATAGCGGTTTTCCATAATAAGTGCTAGTTTAACTTCCTGTTACTGTGGCTGTTAATCTGTGTAACATATAATTAATACAGAAAAAGCAATATATACTTCGCTTCTGCAGATAGGCCACACTATTTTATTTTAAAGAGTCTAGTAAAACTTGATGGTTTACCACTTAAGAACATAACTTAAATGTTCGGAGTCCATGGTATTTCCCCAGAGTGATTTATAATACAGCAAGAAATGGAAAGCTTAAGAAAAGGGAGGGGGGTTTGGATGGGAACACTTAAAATTTCTTGGCAGATGCTTACTGCTAGGGAAGCTTAGTTTTTTTCTTTTTCCTTCTGGGAATGAGAGATTGCAAGGAGGAAATGGCTGATGTGGGTTCCTGAGAGTGCTTTCTGAAGGCAGGCTTAGAGAGCAACCTCATTTACATCGGAGGCCACATCGCTGTGAAAAATGTAGCGTGAGCTCTTAACCTACTGAGGTTGGCTGGTGCTTTTGGGAACGGAGCCACAGCTGTCTGACAAAGGCGGCTGGCACCACTACCCGACTGGGGCTCCCTGCGCTGCAGAAGGCTTGTAGCTGAGCGGTAATAAATAGCCTCTTCCTGTTGGAGAGAATGGAGTCAGATAGGTGCAACGGGAAGCTTATATTCTTGTTTCTGAAAGCCAGGGTTAAAGACTTGCATAAGATGTATTCTGGCATTGCGTGAGCAGTGCTGTTTTGCCCTTATCAGATGAACTTCAGGATTTTGAAGTGATATTTTAAATTCTCACACATGATAGATGGGGAGGGGGCATAACAGTTGTTACATTTTCCAAAAAGTACTGAATTTCCAGCATCATGAATTGTTTGTGGCACTTGGGGGAATCATTACTATTTGAATTTCTGATAACAGCTCTTAGTTCTACCTTCTTTTGAGCAGAGATTCCCAAAGACCTGGTTTAATGCTGTGGTAGGTGGAGCTTTGCTGAGGCTCTGCAGGATTAAGATCATGCACTGCGTTACGTCTGCAGAGTGCAACTTGCACAGAGTGAGAGGCAGTTTTCAGGGATCCTGGAGAGAGTTAGAGGCTTCAGAGAGCTGCTGGTTTGCTTACTTCTTGTCTTCTGTGTCGTTCCTTCAACTTCCCTGCTTTGTGGGCCCTAGATTGCTTTGTGCATACAAATATAATTAGTTTTGGACATCAGTACTAAAATTTTAGTGATGGATTGGAGATTTATTATGGATGTGTTTCATCAGTGTGGCAATGGGTTTAACTGTATAGTAGCAGTGTATCTGCAGCCATCATTGCTGTAATTATTGTATATCTAATGTACCATGTTGACCAGGAGGCGTGTTTTCTAAAAATAGGAAAGCCGAAGCATGGCAGGTGTCAGTGTGGCTGCCTTTCAACCAAAAATAAATTTGGCATTGCCCTCTAAGAACTTTCTATGTGGTGATGTTTGCCTTCATTTTCTCTGAAGCTCAGCTTTGGCATGGATAGGCAATGGAAAAGAAACATCAAAACCCAGAACTTTGACTCTGAAATGGGTTTTCAGGAACGAAGCAGGCAGTAGCTATTTGGAAGAACAGCACTGAAATGCAGAAGTCTGTTGAGAGCCATCAGCACCTGAGGTCACTAAGCATTGGGAACTTACAGAAGATAGAAACGCGTGTAGGCTTGCTCTAAAGTCATTTCTCTAGATTTTTTGTTACCACCGATAAATCCCCTATTGTCCTTCTCCCTTTCCCCTCTGGTGTGTGTGTCCAAAGAGGAACCGCAAGTCCTGGACTTCGTCTGAATTCTGGTGGGAAGGGATGTGGTTTCACTCCAGTAGTTCAGGGAAGAACTGCATTACTGCTGCCAAGAGCATGGCAAAACCGGGCATGAGGCAAAAGTCCATGTGGATTAGTATCTTAGTGTGAACCGTTGGAAATACTTTGTTATAATGAAGAAAAAAAAAAAAGTTAAGTGAATAGCTTTTAGGAACAGACTTTCGGAGACAGAATTTTGGAGCAGGCCTTTAAAAGATGTATGGTGACTGCCAGAGAGTGGCAGCTGCATAAGACGACAACTTTGGTTCTCATTTAATGATTAACAAGCAACTCAACCTTTTGAAGTTTCTAGATTTGTGGGGTTTTTTTAGTCCATTTGGGAACATTTTCTCATTTCAGGACTTCTTGGAAATGCTTTTCCATTAACAAAATTCTGTAACCAGGATGTCTCCTTAAGGTGCTTCCCAAAAGTAAGAGAGATTTCATTCAGATATTCTAAATAGTCTCAAAGGAAATCAGTTTTTGTGAGACATCCGTGTTTGAAGGGACCAAGCTGCATCTTTCATCAAAATTGGCTAAAGCCCGTAAGGAAAAATGCAGATGAAATTAATTGAGCTTTACATATTTGAAAGCAAGGATTCAGTCCTGCTGTGACTACTGAGCACAGAAGAGGAACAGACAGGTTTGGAACAGGCAAAATTTTGTGACCTCTTCTGTCAGTGGTAATTGGTAAATCCATATGGATCATCCCAAGCATGAATTTGATGAAATGAGAAGTCTTATGCACAACTAGCTTCTAAAAAATGTGATGCATCTGAGAAACAAGTAGATCAAACAGTTTATTGGGAATGTCTTCTCCTTGTGCTGGAAGGTTACAAATGCAGCGTGCTGAGTCCTAGTCCATACTGGAAATCTGAACAGAAGGGCTGCGGTCTGCTTTTGTCTGTTGGGTGACTTTGACTCCTCTGTGAGGGCCTTCCAGCAATGATACAAATTGCTGTCTATGAAGTTTGCTTTTGCTCAAGCATTCAAGTTCTTGTTTAAAGCTGTATGGAAAAGAGGTCCAGAAGTTTTGCACAATTGTCACCTGGCTTTGACGTTTTAAAGTAAAGAATGTCCTGGAAGGTCAGTTTTAATTTATGTTACCTAACAAGGGAAAGGCAGTGATGAGTAATATGTAGTCCTGATTTTCTCTGTGGAAGGTATATTGATAAAGGAAATAATGTGTAAACATTGCCCTTTTTTACTAAGCTGGAAAGTTACTTTAGAGACAGTGAAACACGTACTTCAGTTGGTACCAGGACCCCAAACAGTAAAACCCCAGAATTCTGAATTTGCATTGCTAAATAAAATTAAAGTATATATTATAAAAATATTTCATTCAGAATATGAAATGCATGATATCAACATACAAATATGCCATTACTAGCAGAGATGATGTAAAGTAGAAGGTTTGTATCGAAAACAATACACAAAACGGTAACACAGAAAGGAAAGAAGCCTTTATTTTTCTTTGTTCATTGATGTTTTTCCACTGATATTGGTGTAGTGCTTACCGCTCTGGAGTTGCTTTTGTCTTTGTCAATTAATAGTGTTTTGGTTAGTCTCCTGACCTCCCAGTCTTCCCAGGCGGGGGATTGGCAGGAGGGAGCACAAGAGCTGCACTTTTGAGTTCCTGGGGAAGTACTCTGGATGGTCGCTGCCCCTCTCTCCTTGGTGTCTCTTAAGGTGGGAGGTGCTCGGAAGGGTAAGATCAGTCCATTTCTCGTTGCTGTGCTGCCCTGGGTCTTTGTGTCTCTGCTTTGGTATAACTTGACTGCTGCTGTCTCACAACTCTGAAGGAAGGCATCTTCCTTGATTTATTAACCCTGCTTTTTGAAGAATTTTTTCTGATTTTTGAAAGGACAAGAAGGAGATGCACAACAAGTATCAACACTTTGGGCAATGGGACACGTGAGTGGGTCAGGTTACCCCAAACCCTTAAGTTTTCTTGCCCTAGTGTTTGACTACAGGCTGCTTTGGAGTTGTGGGTTTGGCTCTATGTGTGGTTGAGCGAGATTTAAAACAAGCACAAGGTCTTGATCTCTTCTCCTGGACAGGGGAGTAAAAGCATAACCAAAGTAAACAACTGACTAATGCGATGGGTTTAGAGGATGGGTTAAATGGAACACTCCCCTGGAAGTGTGGTCTGGGTGACTGTTCCCACCCCTACAAAGGATGATTTTGGAAAGCTGTGTGTAGATTTTTACTCAGTCATTGTTTATGTGATTAACTTAATTAGTTAAGAAATACCCAAGACATCAGAATGGCATGGACATATTCTTATGCCCGAGGGGTTAGCATTTATCCCAAAACTGTGAGTACTTGGAAAAAAAATAATCTCCTTCCTCTTACAGGCAGATTGACATCAGAAGTGACTTGGCAATAGGGGAAAAGTGAAATATCTGTGCATGGGGGACCCCATTTAGCAGTATTTACCCTGGCAAAATTCCCTTCGGTTTTGCTGACAATGCTGGTGGAGTGAAAAAGGCTGAGTCGACAGGGAGCAGAAGGAATTCGGTGGGAAGCATTCTTTTGTGCTGTGTGTAATTCTGAATGTGCTTTTAATATTTTGGGGGTTTGTACTTTGGTTAAAGAATTTGGTTTGATAATGTAGCATTTCATCTGTTGCACCAGTGTCACCTAGATTTTAGAGTAAAAAAAGCAAAATATACTGTGCCTGATGTTTACAGACCCACAGCTAGAAGGGCTTTTTGTTTTTAAACCCCAGTTCACTGAATGACATTGGCTGCTTTGAGAGTAGGAGCAGAGAAGAAAGGGGACAGCCAATAAGAGGAGAAAATAAGACATACTTAAATGGTTTAACAGGTCAGAAGATTTGGTTGAAAAGATGACAGTCATAGTGGAGTTATATATATGTATATAAATAATATATATGTTTATACATGCCACACAAGCATAAAATGGGATTGATATTTGTCTCTCACTTTTTTCTTTTTGTAATCACATTAAGAAAAAGATAAAAATTAGTGTTCAAAATATGAGGCTTGATAGTAAAGGAGTCTATCCAGAATCTATTAAAACAATGGAAATTTAGCATCAAACTCATATTCCACTAATTAAAAATAATAATAAAAAAACCCCAAACCAAACAAACAAGAAAACCCAAACCAAACAAACCCATAATTCTTCCCATTGAAGAACTTAATATGTAATTTTGAAATTATCATATCCCAAACTGTAAATAAAATACCAAAGGAAAAATTGACAAAAAATGCCATCCCTTTTTTGGGCTGGAAATGGCTTTGTCTTCACTAAACTCTGCTGCCTGCTTGACACTGTAATGAATCAAATCGTTTATTCTGGTATCTGCGTATGGGCTTGCATAAACTCACTCGTTCCTGAAAACCTTAACCTGCATATCTGTGAGTGTCAGGATGAGAAAATGTATCCTCTTGTAGCTAAAACTGTTGAAATTGGTTTATATTTTGTACTAAGAAACTGTTATACATCTGCCCAAATTGTAGGATTCTAGAAATACTTTTTCTGTGCTATTAATCACAACATTATTCTTAATGTAAGTAGAATAGTGTTAATTCCAGCTCATGGCTTCATCTCGTTTGTGTTTCCCTTTGACACCAAAATCAAATAGTAATAGCTATTTTGTGTCACTAAACTCCGTGGTGTGTTACTGCCACTAAAATAAATAAAATGTGTGTAGGAAGGAGGAGAAGATCATTCAAATGTTTCCCCATTACTCGTACCTTTTCAGATTCTTGTGCATGTGTGGGTATGTATGTGTTTTATATATATACACACACACGTGTATGTACACACACACATATAGTAGTGAGCTGAGTGCCTCAAGCTGAATCTCTTCAGGAATCTGAAAACACAAACATGTAGAAATTGTTATAAGCATTTTAGTATCTATTCAATTGCCTTCATTTTAGTTTTGTATTTGAAATCAGCTATATTATTGGGTTGATGGGATTCCCTTTCCTACAGAGATAAGGCGTACAAGTACATTAAAGATGTGATTGAATTGCTCAGCTTTGCTTTGTTGTTCCCAAATGCAATTTTTTAATTGCCAGCCTTACAGATTGACTTTGAGATCTGAAAATCTAGATAAATCTTTGTTCATAATGGCTTTTCTGCAGGCCAAATGATGCTTTCATTTACACCTGTGCAACTGCATTAGCCGGCTGGCAGCTGGGGGTGGAGAGAACTGGAAAAGGCTGTTTATGGACAGAGCATATTTGATAATGAATCAGCAAGAAGCAGTAAACCCAGACCCTTCATAGTGTTTTATAGTTCCTTCCAGAGCGCAGCCACACTGCTCAGCGGTTCGGCTGCGCTTGGCTTTCTGCTCATCTTGTTTGACATCAGTGACGCCCTGTGCAGATGGTGGTCATAAAACCGCGAGTGGGTGACACAAAGCACGAGGACAGAAGGACCAAGCGTGAAGCTGGGAGGTGTGTGAGGAGGAGAGGGCTGGGCTGAAAGCCCCCCAGTCTCACTTCTTGCTGCCCTTCCCTTTGTGTCTGAATTCTTTGGAACAGCAAGCCAGTGCCGCTGGGGGAAGAGTCATTGTGTTTGGTTTGAGTTGTCCAAAGGAAATGTGTTAGCTGGATCTGATGAGCTGGAGGAGGACCGGGAAGAAGCCATGAGCCATATGCTGCTGCAGGCCTAGTTCTCCAAATATATTAAGCAGTGTTGTGAGGAGTACAGCTCCTGCTGTCCATGTGTCCACTAGGACCAAGTACAGGAAAGTTCTGCACAGTAATGCTGCCCTGGAGGTGAAGAAATTCAGTATGATCAAAACTCCAGTTAGCTGTCGGATTCTGGTAATCCCATGTGAAATTCCAGGGGGTTTTGGTTATTTTTTTCAGGTGAGTTTTAATGTTTGTCATCATGTTGGATCCCCCCCATGCACCCAGGAACAGGAAAGAACTTTAGTGGCAAACCGCTCTCCCTAGCCTACCTACCCTCTCACCTCTCCCTTCCCATCAGTGGGTTTTATGCTGGTGCTTCGGAGGTTCAGGGTGTGATAACACACCACATGCAGTGGCTGTAGGAATGCACAATACGGAAATCATCGTTCCACACCCTTTCTCACAAAACGGCCAGACCATTTGTAAGACAACATGGCAGGAGCACTGGCTGTAGGCGGTGGCACAGCAGTGTGAAATTTCAGACAAGGGTTTTGCCAAGGTTAGAAGGTGGTAACAGGAGCTTGTGAAGAGAAGACCTGAGCAATGGTGAGTAAAGGCAGCCCTGTGTGCTCTGCCTGTGATATGAGAGTGCATTTGTGTTCCAAATGAATGTTTTAGAAATGTCTTCAGAAGATGTCAGCTGTGTTTGCATACCAGGAACGATGACAAATCGTAAATTCAGTGTGAAAATAATTCAGATTGTCTCCAATACCCATTTTGTGCTGATAAAGACTATGGTACTTAAGAAAAAAATGACTTTCAAGAAATTGAAAATATAAATGGTACTAAACTAATGGGATCGAATTCATTATATTGAGCCTAATTGCAACATCATTGATCCAGTTTATTCCAATGTAATTCTATTAATATCAAAACTAGAGTAACAAAATGATGAGTCAGGTCTGTTGTTTGTGGGTCTCCTGTAGAGATCATTAGCTTGTATACAGTTGCATTACAATTTAAATGACACACTGCTGCCGTTTTTTCGCTTGGTTTGAGGAAATCTGCATATGTTGGAGCCTCCGGGTAATTTAAATTAAAGCAGTTGAGAACAATAATATGAGGAATGCAGTCAAATATTAATTGTCTTAAACAGCTCAGCACAATTTGTATTAATTAAAGTAGTAGTCATCAGTTCTGTTGCCCTGTCAATATGGTGAAACTTTGAAGAAAGCTGCAATGTGATGCAGAAGATGCTTTAAATCAATTTAATTGCTAACTAAATAACTTTAGTGTAATACTAAACACCCGTACTGAAAACTACTGTGATAGGTTCCTGCTGAGAATATATGAGTTGTAAGCAATGGAAATCCCGAACGAGCATGTGTTATTTTAGTATGGTAGTATTTAGAAATTCTTGTGAGGCTCCAGAGGGCAGGGCACAGTACAAGGAAAGATGACAGGGTGTACTTCTTCATCCCATGCAATGAATATGTCATACAAAATGCAACAGGTAGATAAAATAGGCCAGTGGGAGAAGGGCAGATGGGGCAGTCAGGCAGCCGGGTACCCACCTGGTTCAGCATGTAGTTCCAACATCTTGTCTTTTTGCATGCATTTCTTTTTTTCTTTCATTCATTCATTCTCTCTTTCTCGCGTGTGTACTTGATTAACTTAACCCAAAATAAAAAATGTGCTTAAGAACAGCTGTGAAATCCTACAATTTTGAATTTTAGAATATTTTACTCAGTATGATTAGGTTTCCCAACAAGAAATCTCATCTGTTGTAATACTGTTAAGGCAGAAATGTGCCAATGGATTGAGGGATAGGAAAAGATTCACCTCAAATCTCTTTCTGATCCCCTGTCCAGAGCAATAAAGACTTGTTCACAGCCATAAGGGTTGTTATAGGTGTGTGCCTGCGCATGGATGTTTTATATGCCCATTTATGAAGCATATTTCATGAACAGATAAAACACGAGAAATTGTTTCGGTGTATTGCAGTCATCATGTTGCATGTTGTTTGCGGTGTGTGAACTCCTGTTGCAATAGTTGTCTGTGGTGGTTCGTCCTTGAAACCTGAACTTTCCTTCAACTTTCTCTGTTATTACTTTGCCTATAAATCTGTCCATAACTCCTGAACAACATCGTCTTTGAACTCCACTGCATCTACTCAGTGAAATTCTCATCCAAGCTTTAATCTTCTCTCACCTCGATATATTTTAACTTCCCTCTTTACAGCCTGGCACACAAGCTGAATTTAATGGTGATAAATGTGTTTCTAAAAGTAAAAGCTATAAAGTGTATATTAAAGATTAATCTAAGCCAAATCCTTGTTTGCACCATGTTAAACTTGGGGAGGTTTGAGCTGGGAGGAGTTAAGGAGCCTGGGGTTGTAGCTTAGGCTCTTGTCTGATGTCAAGTACTTCTTGTTTGTTTGTTAATTGGTTGGTTAGTTTTAAAGAGCATGTATTTAAGTGTCTTTTCTACTCCAGAACATCTAGATCATTGCTAAAGCCACCGTCTCAATTTACCTTCATACTGTGTTCAAGAATAAAGCAAAGAGTTGTTTTGTGGAACTATTTGAGAGGAGGAGAAGGACAAACAAATCAAGGCCGGAAAGCGAATCTTTCCAGCTCATCCTATTTGCATTTTCCCGATGCACACAGGGAATGAAATCATACATGCGCTTCCTCTTTCAAAAGGGAAGTGGCCACCGTTCTCGCTCGCTCTCTGGCAGCATGCAAATCCATCGAGCTCTAACAAAACCAGCTTATGATAGGGCTTTGCTCCTTTTTAAAAAAGCTATTAGTTCGCTGGTAAAACTATTATCTGCCTTTGCAGCTTCTGAATTATGTAGAGCAGTATGGTTTAGTAATCTGTAGATTGGAGAAACAGTGTGTTAAAATGCTTTCAACTATGAGTCATACCTGTGGGGTTTTTTGTTTGTTTTATTGGAAATTGAATTATTATAATGCATGTGTACATTTAAATTAGCTGTTGTAATTCAGAAAATGAAGTTTTTCAGGAAAGTTTCCACAGTGAAGTTTGCTTGTAGGTTCGGCTTGGGTCAGACTTTGTATCGCTCCTGTTCTACGTCTTAAATGTGCTTGATCTAGAGCCCTTTATAGGTGGATCATCCACACACCTAAAGGGTAAGAAATGTAGACCACATTGCACCTCAGAAGAGGGTTTCTACAGGTATGTATATATATGAGACTATATATACAGTCTTCCTATAAATGCACGCAGACAAATTGCTTCCCTAGGAAGAGCACTCCTATAAACAATATGATTCAAAAAACATGTTTAGGCATATGCTTATGTCTGCTCAATTGAAATCTTTAAGAATAAATTTTAAGCCTGTGTTGAATTTGTTGGATGTAGGCATGTGCTCTGGTGCTTATCAGTCAGGACCAGTTGTCCAGGCCTTGTGTCGTCTTCGTAGGAGATGACGAACACTGAAATGCGAAAGAGAAATTGCAAGGAGACATGTACTCATGCTCAAATCACAGATTCTTTACCAAATCCCTATCAAGAGGCCACTGGCTTTTGGGTTCAGTTTTGGTTTGTTTTCATTCTGTTCTGCTTTTCAACTCTTCCCTCAAGAAAGCACAGCTGGAGAGCATTAACTGAAAACAAATAATGCTGCAGAATATCCGCTTGGGTTTTCAGCTTAATTCTGCTAAATGGTGCTCGATTTGAAGTTTTAAACTGTACTTAAATGCATTAACACTTCAAAGCCAAAGGTATCTAAAACAATCCCCCCAGCCCAGCACAAGACATGCAGAGGAAGAGGAGGAGGGGACGGACGAGTTTTACGCTTGAGCCCTTCCCTCTGTTCAAGCTTTCTGGCCTTCCTTTCTCCCTTTAGCATATTTAATTTCAAGTAGCAAATTTTTGTGGGATGTGGGTTAGCTCAGACATAGGGGGGTGTTTGTGTTATTTTTGTATTTTTACGTCCCCACCCTGTCTGCTAAAGGCAAGGTGCTGATGTGGTACAACATAAAGCTTTATTTGTCCTAGTAGGCAACTGCTGGAGACGGTGGCTGTTTATCAGCCTTGACTGATACAGACACAGAGGTTGTTTATCAGCCTTGACTGATAGGAAAAAATCTCACCATCTGCCACCCATTATGCTTTTGAAGAAGTGAGTGTGATAGCTTCCAGCTGGATGTGAACAAGCTGCATGGATGGGAGGGGGTGATGGAGGGGGTGCGTGCGTTCTGCCTGCCGTAACAGCATCAGCTGCTGCGGGGGAGCTCGGAGCTTTGTATACGCAACTTTTGCAAAGCCAGCGTAAGTTGGGTAGTAGTCTGCCAGAGCCGGGTGTTCTCGGATAGGTAAACATGGGAGTTAGAGAGAAATGGTAATCCTCGTTTGTAAAACCAGGGTGTTCCTGTTGGAATTGCAGATTTCTTGAGAGTGGTGATTCCTCTGGATCGCCTGAACTGTAATTAAAATGGGCTGTTCTAAGGTGCTTCACATGTATGGTTTGCTGGGTTAGGCTGCAGAGCTGGAAGAAATCTGTGGGAAAAATAGATAAGTGATTTCTTTTATCCTGTTATCCTTTGACTGAATTTTCATTGCTGTTAGGAGATTTATTAGCGTTTTTTATGAGTGGTCATAGCCTGTGTTCTTTAATATATTATTTGCAATTTCCTTTCTCTAGATCGTGCCATTTAAGGAACACAACTCAAAATTTTTCATCAGTTGCATCAGGGAAGCCATAAATATGTCACAGGGGGTGTATTTATGTATCGTATTATGTGGGGGAAAGAATTTGGCCTGCAATGCATAAAATTAGAACAATAATTAAGGTTTGGCAGAAAGGTTGGAAGGAAAACTCCTGGCTCTACATGTATTTGTACGTTTATTGTATGTGATAATTAAATGGTAGTTACAAATGTCTTTATACCCTAAATCATCCTAATGGAAATGCTTAGGCCACATTACCCCTTAGCAGGCGTTTTAATACCTGGAGGAAGGGGGAGAATTCAAGAAAAAGGATTAAAACCCAAATGTGCTGCAGTCTGGAGTACAGTGGGCACTCAGGTGGCCTGACAGGGGACAGAGGATTGTCCATTGGAAGGGGTAGGTATGGGGTAGCAGAGTGGTCACGAGCCATGGAGGGAGATTGCCCTTCCCACCTGCTTTATGGAAGGCCCACCAGAACAGGGACAGTGTAGAAATGTCATCTCGTGTCTGTGTTGGATCCCCTTTCCATTGCAGAGGGTTACTCTTTTGGGGACATCATCCCTCTAAAGATGCTGATGATCATCGATCTTGGCAAAATATGAGATTCAAATTGCATGGTGAAAAGAAGTGCAGGGCAGGAACCTGAGTGATGCTGACTCGCTGGTGGCAAAGAGGAGAGGGCAGAACGGGAAAGCAGGCAATAGCCTGGTTCACGTATACCAATAGCCTAGTAACTTGTATAGAAAACCTTATGCCCAATTAGGATGTGAACAGATGCATCATGCATTTTCCTAGTTTCCAAGACAGCTGTCCGTGCACCAGGCACGTGTTGCCTTTGTAAGAGGTTACTTTCTTCCCCATTCTTGAGGTGGTGCTGTGTCACCTCGCTCCTGTGCCAGGTGATGGGCATTCTGAGGCAAGAAAGGTTGTGCTGCTGTTGCCTCATTAATGAGCTGGCTCTTCCCTCATGGCACTGCTAACACAGCAAAGTTAGGGCTGGGGAGATGTCATCCACTTCTGTAATGATGTGCGATTCCATCTCTGTCTCATACCACTGTATACTCCCTCCTTTCCTCCCCTCCCGCCTTACAGCATTTGGGAACAGTAACATGAATCACTGAATATAAGTGCTTTTTAATAAGTTTAATGCCAAAACCATCAAAAGATAAGATAATTTGGTATCTTAGGTAGACCTGTAAAATAACTAAAAAAATTTTTGGTGACAGTGATTCTCACAAAAACTTCCTTTTGATTTTCAATCAGCTTTAATTTTGCTTTGATTGTGGGTATCCCCCCCCCGACAGCTCTGGTTTTATCAAATGAGATAAAAAAATATGTTCTTCATAGGTTAATGAAAGCCATGAACATTATGTGCTGTTAAAGCTTTAAAAATTTCTTTAAAAAATTGGTATTGTCATTTGGCAAACAACTGTTATGTGCTGAAAGCTGCTCTTTGGTATAAGCCTTATGTAACATCGCAGTTAATAACATTTAGTGTTATTGGATGCCAAATGACTTTAGTATCTCAACTATAAAAGCCTGTTTACAAAGATGAGGCAGTCTTGTTGGAGTGTCGGATTGTTAAATAACTACAGGTTGCCAAAACTAAATGAACTTTTCAGCTTGTAATGGTGTGCAAATTGCTATCGCAGATGCATATTTATTGGAGAAATGCTCACGAGCACATAGTTGTTTCTAGTCACAAACATTTCTTTGCCTTTGTCCTTAAACCGTCAGTGAATAAATCTAGATATATAAACACAGCTATTCTGTGTTATCAATAGCTAAATAGCTACTAAATAGCTATTTTAAATTCATTTACTGAATAGCTATTTAAGCTATTTTTAAGCTCTTTGCTATCACGTTAAATAACTGTTTAAGCTGTTTTTTGCACTGCTTGGTGAAATGCAGCTCTAGGTAAGGTGAGCAGCTGTTGTGCCTTAGCCCCGGCTCCCAGGGGTGCAGGTGTCGCTGTGTATGTAACCGTAGCGTAGGGAAAGGAAGGTTTGTGACAGAGTACCCCACTCGGGGACCCGCGGTGGGCCCACGCAGACACTTCTGAGGAGTGGAAGCAAAGGTCTGTTTCTTAGCTGGGTTTTTTTAATGGGACTTCCTATAAACTGCTGGTACAAAACTGGGAGATAGGGGGATTAAATGTTGACACATAAATCAAACAGTACTATTTTTTCACTTTTTTTTTTTTCTCTTGAAAAACAGTTTTCAGTAATGTGACGGTTGTGAGGAGCTAATTTTGGGTGAAGAGGTTTCATAGTAAACTTTAAATGAGAAGACTGTTCCTCAAGGTACGTTCAGGAAGGTGGCAGGAGATGGCCCGAGGCTCAGTGCATCTGTTACCCAACAAGCTGTAGCTGCGCTTTTCTCTCCAAGTTCTGCTGGAGCCTGGGAGGAAGCGCTGGGTTTCCGCTGCGAAGCTTGCTCCCTTGCGCTGGAGTGGCTCGCTTTGAATTTCTTAGCCTGGATGGGAATTTAATACAAAGAGTCATTCTTGTGAATCATGTTTTCTTTGCAATTTTGCATTCCAACTCAGCAGTTCATTCCTCCTTTTTCTAATGGCAAGAACATTATTGGAGGTCACAAAACTGCAGCAAAATGGGTAGTTCACGTTCTGGGGGGCTTGAATGCTCCAGTTTCATTCCATTGTGTTTTATTCTAAAAATACAAGACTTACAATGCATATTAGTTATACTAACTAGTGATATGTTCTGACAATCAGTTAATAACCCTGAATTTAAAAGTTTTTCAAAGGTAAATATTTCATGTGAAAGAAAGACTTTTTCAGTAGCCAAATGTACAGCTAACAGCTAACCATGTGGTTTCAGAATATTCATCCGCCTGTCTCTTGCATTATTAGACTATTCTCTTCTCAGCATTATTTGTATGATCTCAAATGAAAACAACATTTTGCCAATGCTGTTTTGAACGTTTGAGTGTGCTGTTGAGTGTTTTGGATATATCACATCTCTGCGTCTGTGTTTTAGGTGGGGTGCATAGCAATATATACTCACGATGGTCAAACTTTTCCTTTCTGAAAGGGCTGAGCTACTTGTGATATTTTTATTTCTGACTGAATTTCCCTGAAAACCTGCAGCACTTTTGGTGTTTGCATGTGTGTGAAAGAGATGATTCAGCCGTTACAGCAGATGATGAGCAAACTTCTTTGCAGCGGTCCATTTCCTCACCAGCGTGCTGTGCTGTGCTAACATCATCCCAATTCCCTCTCTCTGAGCTCCAGCATGGGAAATGCCTCGCAACTGGAGAATCATCGGAGCTGGGGTGGGGGCACAGCAGAGCCTGGGCTTGGCATGTGGTCTGAGTGCCAGGCAGCCAGGCTGCGCGCCAGATACTGGCACCTGATGAATGTTAAAGCATCTCTGAAATTCCCACTTGCTTACGTCTAGACTGCAAGGCAGTGGCACTCCGGCATGCCTTTGCCCTGCCGGTTCCCAAGGCAGGGGACCTGCTGGGGCACAGGGTGGCACCCATCTAGGCCAGGGCCTGGAGATCGGAGCATGGCTGAGTCTGTCTCAGCTTCAGGGCAGAGTGCTGTGGGGCGATGACCCCAGATGCCAGAGCTGAGGAGCGCTCCCAGCTGCCATAGAGCACAGCACCAAAGGTCTGCATGATCTTTATACTGCCTCTTCCCCATACTAATACAAATGCCTCCCCCTGGAACTCGTTCAGTTTTCAGAACCTAACTTGTGCTTCTTAACACCCAAACTTTTTTCCAAATGATCCTCCTTTGTAAAATATGTATTACAAATGCGCAATGTGATGAATGGGAGAGTGCTAGCATTAAGGTATATACCAAATGTTGAATAACGCTTCTGTTGGGTTAGGCTGCCTGAATATTGTTGGTAATTTTAAACAGTTTTAAATTTATCCCATGAACTATTTTGAAAAATAAGATTATTTCTTTTCCTGAATTTTAATTTTTGATCATTTAGGACTATTCACAGCTGCAAAAATGTTTTTACTTAAAGTGCTGTTATGACAATTTTTCCTCAAGTTCTTACAGGCAGCAGCCCAGAAAACATAACTTTTATTTAGTATTGTAGGACAAGCCTGTTCTAAATTTGTTGTAGATCTGAACTGCATTTGGATAGAAAGAAGGAAAAGAGTATAGTTAAGTTTTCAAGTTGCAAAACCACATTCAGTATGTGTAATTTAGCAGCTGTTGCAAACACTTGGGGGCATTTTCTTTAGCATTTGAAAATTCCCTGAAGAAGTGAGACAGGAGACATTCATTTAGAATTTCAACTTGAAAAATATTTTAACCTTTTCTTAAATTGTATTTTAAAGTTTAGGATTAACTCTGTGCCTGGCTGCACAGATGGCTACATTTTACATATTCCTTTGTCTACGGGAATAAAAAAAAAAAAAAAAAAAAAAGACCACATGGTCAGTTAATGGCTTTAAACACTCTTAGTCTTTATTTTACATCTTCTTAATGGGACCTCAGAGATTTTGGGAAGATACTCAGAAAATTGTTGTTTATGGTGTAAGACTTGTAAGATGTGTTGTATTCTGTGTCCTGGAACTCATGAGCTATTTTTGCTCCGACTTATTAATCCTGGTTGATAAATTTTACAGCTTCATCCCTTAAGATTTAATGTTCATAATTCTGGTATGTGAAAATAAAAATTTAAGATCACCGATGCATAGAAAATGTTACTTTATTACTGGAATGTGAGGTCACTTATTTTTTAATCTTTTAATAGCCAAAATTACGGATTAAGTGGATTTTTAAGGAGAAGTAGACTCCATATCTGAGTCACTGAAGTGGTTATAAAGTTAAATAAGCTTTTTAGTCTTTTGCATACGACAGAATGCTCTCTAAGCTTTTTTGCTAGACACTTTTGGGAAACACCGTAGCAAACTGTGGACTATACAAATCAAATGTGATGCTGGGATAAATGATGGAAAATCCATTAAGTCAGTGGTGTGTCACCAGAGCGGACAATTCTAGCATATAAAGCCAATTTAAATTGGATATTTTGTGCTTTGTAATGATTTTTTTCAAGTAGGTTTTAAAATAGTTTCAGCTAAACGATTGGTTAGCTTAACATAGTTTTTGTAAATCTATGTATGGCTTATGAAAGAACTCTAGATAAAAACACTGAGTGCTGTGCAGTGTTGAGCACTTGTAAGTGATCTGTCAAGTTTATAAAAGGTTATCACTATAATATAGGCACATGATTTTTTTTTTTCTTCTCCATTTTAAAGTCCTAGTAAGGTGTTAAAGGCTACTACTGTTTTATCATGTAAAGAGGAAGTGTTTCCTGTAGTCTTTTAAGTGCCTACTCTTTTCAACCAACATGTGCAACCAAATCCATCTGGTTGAAGTTGTTCTTGAAGGTAGCTGTAACTGGCACTGCAGTCACAGAGGTCGTTCATGCTACTGCTAGATGCAAATTCTATGATTGTTCCTGCAATTCTGTGTGACTTCTGCAGGCCAGCATGGGATGTAGGGGTGAAACGGTTTGAGATGCTACAGACCACTGTGTTTGGGTCTCCAATTTGAAGTGCTATCAGCCAGGCATTTCTGACAGATAAATAATGCACTTCTGTTAAACTGAAGGCATCTACAGATGTTTTTTGCCTATTTTGGGGGTGTTTGTGTATATATGTATGAGAACACCACCACCACCACCCGCCTTCTAGTCAGCTGAATCCTCCTCCCCTAATTTATTCATGGAGGAAAAGGTTCAATTTCCTCTAGATTGTTGAGGGTGTTTTTGTTTATCTTTTTTTGCTTCTGATGAACTTCCTAGAAAGAAAGGCTAAGAGGGTGTTGCAGGAAACGCAGTGTTTGCTGAGTGGTTTGGTTACCCTTTAAGTACCATTTCCAGTTCCTAAGATGCAGAAGGAACTGGTAAGTAAAAAGAAGTTGTCAGTGTAGTTCACGTTAACATAACATGACAAATGCTGTGTTAGAAACAAAGTAGGAGCTCTTTATTTTGTTATTACATTTCCAGATTTCTAACTACTTATGCTGCAATTTGGTAAGCCTGAAGAGTGGGTTTGGATTATTATTTTAAGCCTTACAGATAGGGAAGTTCAGTCTGAAACTTTGCAGTCACTATGGGTGAAATGCATAGAATTCTGTCTTTGCTTGTATTGATTCTCTTAATTGCCTCATGGTTGTCAGGTTTTTCACAATACCATTACTATCTTTATGACTGTTTAATACAAAACAGAGTCTATGTTATATAAATAAAACATTGCTTGTAAATGGAGAAGCAGAAAAATTAACTCTTTATTTTCTTTCTTTTATTTTTTCAGCGGAACCCCTGCCTTTAATGGACTTGTGCCGAAGATCAATTCGTTTTGCTCTTGGCAGAGACCGCCTGCATGACATAGAAATTCTACCTTTGCCTCTGTCTCTGAAAAATTATTTACAGTACCAATAAGACGTCTAGAACCCTCTGGCCTCACTTTGGACTACATCAATGCAAATGGCAGAAAATTGTTTACAGCAAAATATAAATCTTCGTGATGGACACTTAAGTGTTATTTAATTTTTAATATATATTTTTTCTGAACCAGTGAAAGCAGATCACTGTGGGGGACTACTAAAGAATGTGAAAACTTTGATTTGATTGAGATCCGTGTATTATCTGTTGCCTGTTGTGTTTACAGTCCTGAAGGCCATTATTCTCATCTCTCATATTGGTTTATCTTTGTTGCCTCTGGTAAATGCCAATAGAAAATCTGACCTGCAAGATCCACTGTCATACAGGACAGAGAATTCTTCAATAATGTGATTTTTTCTTTTTCTTTTTCTTTCTCTCTGCTACACCTCACCCCCGTAGATAAATTAGCAAAGGAAAAATCTTGACAGTAACTTCTGAAAAATCTTTAAACCTTGCCTTTGGTATACAGAGTTGTTGAGAGCTTGGAGTGTTCAGCACTCAACATAATCAGGCCTATAGTATCTAAAAGTTCTAACATTTAAAAAAGCAGATTATTGTCTAGAAGAAGAGTAATGTGATTTAAAAATACAAGAGGAAAAAAACTGATATATGTGTCAGAAAGATCAGTTTTTGGATGTGGTAACAGTAAGATGCAGTTTGTTGTTTGCAAGACCAAATCTAGTCCCTCCAAAGTTCTGCAGTTATAACAAAGTGTTCACTATCCCAAGAATTTAGGATATTTGTATTTTAGAAAGCTTGTCACTTTTTTATTTGAACAAATTTATAATTTTTATGTGGTATGAACTCTAAGTACTTGGTTCTCTTTTTAATGTATGTGTGGTTATAATGTTTATTTAACTGTTTAGAGTCTGTGGAGTTCTCATTTAATTGTTTCCCATCTTGAGGTGACTGATTTTGGTTTTTTTTCCCCAACTCCACCTGAAATGTATTAATTTTTCAGGCTCATCCCATTTTTTAAGATGCTGCTTTCTATTTGCATTTCTTACATGTTTCAAGTTATCTGCCTGATCAGTTATCTAGTTTTTAAACTGGAAGTTGTTGTTATGGCAGGACGTCAAATATTTAGACTGAGCTGCCTTCAGCATATTTTAATGTGAATTTACTGATGAATGAGGAGAAAATTTCTAATAAAGTCTACTGTCCAAAACAAAACCCATGTCTCCTTTGATGAAGTGTGAAATAACATAGCAATGCATACCGAGTTGAAGTTCAGTTCCTCCTGCAGCTTTGCGGATGCTTGTGTTCAGCACTTCTTTGGAATTGCTGCTTTGGGTTCACGTGCGAGTGACACTGCGGGCAATGTGTCCTGTTCCTGATTTGTCCCACTCACTCAGAATATAGCGGTACTTTTGCTTTTAACACAATTCTGGCTAGATTCCGCTAAACAAAACCTCAGTTTTGTGCAAAGCTGCACTTTAAGACTCCGTGCTTTTGGGGTAGGTTGAAGTTTGACTGTTGTGCGCTGATGATACAGGCACAACCACTGAACTGCAGATGGTTGCCCTTCTCTGTCACCCCAAGGAACAGAATTACAGTTTCAGTTGGAAAAGAGAAACATGAGGTAAACAAGGTACAACACCACAGCAAGACTGGAAGCAACAAGGGCAAGGTAACATAGGGATGTCAACAGTTAAGTATTTGTTTCTCTGAGCTTAACTGTGGAAGCTGATGTTTGCTTCAGCATCAACTTACTTTCAGACTTGCTTTCATTTAGGGTGGGAGGTATGTACTGTATTCCTTACTTCAGTCTTGCAAAGAGGAAGGAATTACAGCTGTGATCTGTATTTCTTACTTTTCCCACTTGTTTAATATTAAACCTTTTGTCTCCATAGGTATGTAGGAAGAAGGAGATACAAAGGTAACACACTCAAAAGGAAAATATAGCCGAGTCAAGTGATCTTTCATGAGCAAGGTAAGCAGCTGTTCAGGAATGGCATAGTAATCCTGGCAGACCTTGTTTTTCCACCACTGAAGTCCATTGTAGGTAAGCATTTCCTAAAATTAGTTACACTGTGTGTAACTAGATTTCACGTTCCTTTCAATAACTGCAGTGACGCAACTGTTAAGTGTTGTCTTCTCTGTTCTTTCACTTGACCCAGGCTGACAGCTTTTTAATGCGACAGTAAAGTGGGAACTGATAATATGAGGCAAATTAATGGTGCCTCTGTATGTTAATTAATCTAATTATTTTACAGTTGGATTGGAATTTCAGTGGCTGCCCCTTCAGTGATGATTCTTCTAAACCAAATGTCCTTATTTTAACTTTCAGACAGTTTCTTTCCTAACATTTTGCTGCCTTCCAGGAGTGCTAATATTACAGGAGTGATAGTTTCATTCTTTTACTCTTCCCTAATTGCATGTTGTGATGCTGTGGATGGTAGATACACCCCTTTGTGTGAGATTAGGGCCCTGTTTTTGGGGTCAAAGTTTCTTGGTCCACAGAACTCTTGTAAGGAGGATGTACCATGGAGAATTTTAGCGATACTTCAGCATTCCTGCTAACCATCCCTTTGTGAATAGATTCTTTTCCAAGAGGGCTTACAGGGGAACCACAGTGCCCATCTGTATTGCTGGTAAGAATGAGTCAAGCATTGAGGCTAAGCAAGTAGTCAGAGTACCTCCTCACAAAATGTATCAAGAAGAGTCTCCTCTCTGTTGCTGAACTCCAGCCCGAGTGGTATGTTCCTCACATGGATGCTCAAGGCTCTCTTTCCCAGAATGCGAACACTGTTTACTGTCTGCTTCAGGAGTGAATTGAGCATTAATTAAAAGGTGGCATTGCATAGGCTTTTGCCCAAAACAGAGGTCAAACAGTAAGTTACAATCATTCTTCAGCCAATGCAGTTGAAACTTCTCAGTCTCTCTGTCCTGGAAGCCTAAATGCAGCAAGATACCTACCCAGAAGTCTACTCTCAGGCTTATCTAACAGAGGGGGTGACTGCTTACTACAAAGCTGTACTACTTGAAGATTTGCAGTAGGATCTCTCTTGCACCTGTGTTTTTAATTTCCAGCCACTTCTGGCTTTCATCACATGAAGAAATAGACAATAGATGTGATTGTTTTCAGCTTTTGTGTCCCTGCGTTTGAGCAAAAGGAGTATAGCTATTCTAGACATGATCTGAAAGTTTTCTTATGGCTGGTAAACTAAGGCTAATAGAAACTTTTCAAAGCAAAACACACGAGTCTTAACTAATATTTAAAAGAACAGGGCACATTCCTGGGAGCTGCAACCAAATTGCAACCTTTGTGATGGGTGTATGCTAATTAGTGGGTTGCAGTAGGAAGTATTTCACCTACTTTTCTGGGGATTTGGATCTCTAATATGGCCCCTTCCAATGAGGTACCGAAGGTGCAGAATCCCTTCTATTAAAACTGTGGTTAAGACTTGTGGATACATGCATCATGGCTTCCCTTCATTATTTTCTCAGTATTTCCATTCTTCATCCTTCTGCAACTCTTGTGAGGGAAGGGGCTTAATTTGTCCATGTAGAGGTGCTGTTTTCGTGATCACGATTTGCAAGCACTATAACCTCATTGACAGTCTTAGCGTTTAGATTTACTAAAGCTCTTATTTTACAACATGTAAATTTGGGGTCAAATCTGAGAAGTTGTTGTCGTTTGGTATAGCAGCTGTCACACATGTGTCCCTTCTACTAGGCTGACAAAGTCGGTGCTATGAAGGCTTTGTTTCTGCTCCAGATTGGACCAAGGGAAATGTGTTGAAATGTCTGCGTTCTCATCCAGAGGTAATGTAATACAATCTGTAGAGAAACTGTGAAGTCTCGGTTTAGACTTCGAGTGTAGTCTTTCTAGTGTTCAGGTTTTTATCTCAACAGATTGACTCAAACTGTTCCTGTTGAGGTAGGATCTAACTTTGTGAGTTTCTTAGTGTTCACTTGAAGCTGGGAAAAACTGTTACAGAAGCAGCTATGTACAAGTCATTTGAGTGTTTCTGATAGTTATAAAAGAGCAGCAAGCCAGGAATGCTATAAAATTTCCTTCTCATCTCCATTACAGTTGGTACTAAACTATGACCATATGTTCTCACGTCAGTCAGCGGCAATCTCCATGCAGCAAGCTTTGTATCAGAGCCAGCAGTACTCATTCAGGTACAATTCCCACTGACATCAGCGGGAGATCTGTCTGAGTCAGCACTGCTGCTTTTGGTTCCCATGTAAAGATCTCCAAACATTTCCAATACATTGTATTGAGCGATACTTTATTATATGTAAGCAATGTCAAGCAGATGGTTTCTGCAGCAGTTTTTCTAATTTGGCAAAACATGCTGGCAAGTGTAGTTAGGTAGATGTGAGAAAGTGGAACGAAAAAATGCGTCTAGTTGAGGCTGAGAGTGATATTCAAAGGCGAAGCTAGACTTTTTGGCTCCTTTATGATGATTTTCAAAAGCTTTTTCGTTTATAAACCTTTAAAATCTCACAGTAGTTTTTATTCTGTATACTTAAAGGAATGTAGGATCTTTATCCATTCCTGTTTATTTCACAAAAGAATGTCTGGTGATCATGAAGTGGAAATCCTTTGTTTGCTTGATTCAAAAAGACACCACAAAACCTCCTTCCTCCTTGGGAAATGTTCTCTGTAGACACAGCGCCATGAGAAATATACAACACACATCAGCCTGAATGCCCCTCTTCTTTATTTTTTTTGGTCTTGAGTTTGCAACTGTTTATTCAGAGAACTCAGTGTGTTCTGCAGGCAGTGTCTAAAAATAAGTATGATTTGTAGCATCTGCTACAAAGCAGAACACCCTACGGAGGGTATATTGAAGCAGCTTTGAATGTACGATGGTGGGGTCAGGGAACAAAGGAGCAGAGCTCTAGAGAATAACATTTCTCTAGGGATTTAACTTCTTTTTTTGTTTGTTTGTTTGTTTGTTTGTTTTGTTGTTGTTGTTATTGTTTTGTTTAGCACCGCTATAGAGTACAAGTAAGTTCACGGGAAAGAAAAAAGGTTGTTCGTGCTTCCACCGCCACCAGGTGTTTAGTGTTGATGTTTAAAGCTTAAGTAATAACCTCTTCTTCCCCACTAAACTCTTGTTGCACAGCCTTAACATCCCAAAGCTCTACACTGCATGTGCTTCAGAAACCTCTGAAGGACCCTGGGCTCTGCAGTCATACGAAGTAGCACCCTGTTCCACATATTGTCCCGTTGGAACTTGATGAATTAACTTCTAGGCAAAGAGCACAGCTGCTCTGATATTATTGCTGTGACTGCAGTAACATATGGGGGTACCCAGACTAGCTTAAATATTAGCCAAATAGCAGCCCAGTAACTGGCAGAACAGAGCTCAGTATGGGGTAGTTTACTGTGCCAGGCAGCAGTGAGACAGCAGCGTCAGCATATCTGAAGCGATTAATAAATGTCTGAGCTTAAAAGGGTCTGCATTTCAGTGTGGAGGTGTCTCTGTAAATCCTGTTTAAAATAGGTGTCAGGATCAGATACTTCCAGTTTTATTTGTGTCACTGTGAAATTTTGTACATTATATAGCCTCTAGTCTCTCTGAGTGACAGTAGATGTATAAGTAGAGCTCATGTTTTTAATAACTTTAACATATTAGGGGGTACTTACAGTTGAGACAGCTATGTTCTTGGATTTTAATATATTGTTTCTCTGGCTTTTGAAAGCTACAACACAAAAGGCAGGTGTCTTCAGACTTCTAAGGAAATGCAAAAAAAAAAAAACCAACCCCATGAAAAAGAGCTGATGTTTCTGAGAGCCTTCGTGTGCTGAAGGTTCTACTGACAGTTTCAAATACCAGTCATAAGCCATCATTATAGAGGCCCTTAGCTGAGGTCAGCATCTGTTCAGCAGTGCCTGGATCAGCTTCCTCCCTATTTATTTATTTTTTTTAAAATAAAAAGGTATTAAATAAGGTTATTCAAATTGCAAGCTCCACTTGAAAATGCAGTTTTTTAATGAATGAAATGTTCATATTACACATAATATTAACAGACACAAGTAACTGCTGCACATACCTGGGAAACTAATGCATGTTTTTATTGGAAAAATGCTTCGGCCTTTTTTCTTTTCACTGAGAAAATCAGTTTGGCAAGTGCATTGCTTCTCATGTAGCAAAATGTGAACAGCTCTAAGGCATGGGGCCAGAATTTCAATATATGCATTTGGAAGTGACTTCTCAAGCACAGTAAAGGTGCCTGTGGCATTATTTTGGAACTGGAGTTTTACCTTATTTATAGATAGATTTTAACTACATGTCATTCTTGGGAATTAATAGGATATGGATCCTCCTGAGCTAAGTATTCTATCAGGGCTTGTCTCGAGATGGAACAAACCAGAACCAAACTTCCCCACAAATTAAGCTACTTGGGTAAACAGAGCCTGGCATCAGGTGCTGCTGCTATTAAAAATGTTTCCCAAGTTCTACCATTCAATTGCATAAATAAACCTCCATTAGAAAAAGCCCTTTAAAAAAGGAAAGGATGTTTTGAGTATGAAATGGGCCTACACAAGATGTAGGTTGAAATCCAGGTTCAGCCAGAAACACTTATACCTTGATTTGATGATTTATTTTTTTTTTCATCATTTTCTTGTGTACATCCAAACCAGCTGTCATTTTTCTTCCATCTTTAATAGCCAGTGCTTGTGTAGGTTCTAATTGCTTTGTAAGACTGTTGTTTTACATCTAATACTGTAATTACTTCTGCAGTGCTGCTGTAATGCAGGTAATATCTCCACTTGTGTAGTCACTGGTACCAAATATCTACGAACTCATTGATTTATTTGTGGCTGGCATAGCAGAACAAGGACTTCTCTTTCCATGACAGTTGTTACGCAGGAGCATCATAGAATCATAGAATGGTTTGGGTTGGAAGGGACCTTAAAGATCATCCATTTCCAGCCCCTCTGCCATGGGCAGGGACACCTTTCACTAGACCAGGTTGCTCAAAGCCTCATCCAGCCCGGCCTTGAACACTGCCAGGGATTGGGCATCCACAGCTTCTCTGGCAGGCTCATTGCTGGTCTTGGCTAACTCATGGGTAACAGTACTGAGCTTATGGACAACATCGTACTTGGCTCTTTCAAAAATCTTGCACCGTGGTGAAGTGGCTTTGTCTGCAGGAAACAGATGTTGCCCATAACACAGCTTAGTTTCCATGGGTCTAATGGAGGAACTCTGATAACAGCCAGAACATTACCTTCAGGTAGAAGAATTGCATCTCTTTTGTAGATAGATGCAATTTAATCACCAGCTGCCTTCTAGTCTGTAATAAAGACTGGTGTGAGCCCTGAAACATGGCTTTGTAATTTTTCCCATTTTTCTTTGTCCCTAAGTTTTCTGATACAAACAAAAACATTCCATTCACTTGTTCATTGTTTTTAATCTTGCTTCATTTTTTTACCTTGATGGTATTTGGGAATCAGACTGTGTTTTGCAAGCTAAGTTTCATGAAAATAAAATTTCTTGTAAAACATCTCATATTTTCCAGTAGCAGTGTGTGCCATGCCGTGTCTGAAGGAAGGTATTTCTTGTTGTTCATTTTGACTTTTCTACCTTGTAATTTTATTCCTTTCCGCACCATCCACATCAGGTAGTGCATCTTTACTGTTGAACTTAACTGTTAATGACCCCAAGAGCCTACTCAAAGGCATGTTGAGACACATGTCTTTGTTATACTGACCTCATTTGCTTTTAATTTAATAACTGTCCAGTTATTAAGCCCAGTGCCCCTCAATGGCCTCATTCTGCACATATACACAAGGGACCACTGGTAGTTTGCAGCTAACAGGCCTTTTGTCTTGTGCATCTTGTTTGCCTGTGATAGGCAACTTCTCTTGGCTCTTCTACTGGGATCTCACTCTTGGAAAATCGCTGTGAGCGCTTTAACCTTCAGTGAGCTTAGTTTAGTTTGTCTTCTCAGAGGGATCAGCAGTACTTCAAGTAAGGATTTGTTTTAGATCAGAGTTCTTTGAGCTGTCACAAAGAGCATTGCAAAAGATTGGAAGAAATATGACTTCTAATAATAGAGCTGCTTATTGTTGAGGCTTAAAACTCCATATCTTAGTACCTCTTACATCTTTAACTCACCCCACTAAGGAATGTTATACAGAACTTTTACTATCAATGATCACTCTGACATAAAAAAATAAAAAATCTGTTGTATTTATGTAAATAGTTGTAATTCAGAAACTTCTTCCTCTTTGAGATCTACGACCTCCAGCTTCCTGCTGAAAATGGAGATCTGGAGAGCCTGGTTTCTTGCATTACTTGGTATTCCCATCCCCCACAGAAGTGGGAACAAATGTTTTTAGCTGTCAAATGACGGGTCATAAATGGACAGCAGTGGTAGAAAGCTCTCCTAGGATGTTGTGTCATCTGCGCTGAAAGCAGAAATGAGTGATTTTTTTTTTCCCAAAAAACCCCAATTTATTTCTCCAGAAAGATCTCCTAAACATGTGTGTGTCATTGAGCATAAGGAGGTGCTCCTAATCATTTTGAAATACCAGTCTTTTGGATCAGGGAACTTTTTGACTTTGAAAAAGGAAGGACACATTAGATCATGCCCTCTTTTTATTTTTTTGATTTTTTTAATTAAGCCTTTAAGATTTTGTTTGCCTTTTCTGGGTTTGGAATTTACTTGTAGAAATATAAAAAATACTTTTTTCTTTTGTGAGTTTCCTTACCGAACCTGTATATTTTTGTGGTCTGACTATAATTAAGGAATCCAGAGGGACAAGTGATGTCTTTTATGAGACCAACTGATTGAAATTGAAGAGACACTTCCAAACATAGAAATTTTTCTTCTTCACTGAAATACAAATGCCAATTTTCAAAGTTAAATTCACATTAGGAACCGTTTAAACTTGATACCATTACACAGAAATTTTAGAGCCAAATATATTTCTTCTGTGCCCTATTACAATTTTTCATATTCCTGAACCACTAGCAATTCCTCTGTTTTCTGACAAACCTGCCTTTCCCCTTAGTCTTAAGAGGAACTAATGACTTAATGGAATTTTTTCTTTGTGGTATTCTTCCCCCTACATAGTTGCAGGTACAAATTTCTTTGATGTAATGAATTAACTTGCATAAGTTAAATGTGTGTCCCTAGTTTCAAGTTGTATTTTGCTTTGAGGATCAAAGCTTCAGCCTGCATATCCGGAAAGCTGGTCTGGCTTTTAGAGTATAGCGTTAGTCTCATTAAAGATATTATCTTTGTCTGTAAACTCACTCCTGTTTATATCCTGCAGTAATCATGCGTACATTCAGACCATCACTTCTACATAGAAGATAACTAAAAAGAGCAGATGTCATATATTTAGTCAAGATCTTTCCCTTTCATGATTTTCGTGTTTAAAGGAAACAAAGATAAATGAGTTCTGAGAATTTAAATTCTCTGCTGTTTGCACAGAGCTCCTGTTTGAATGTTTTCCTAGGCCTACACATGCTCTGCTGTCTTGGAAAAACATGGTAGGAGCTGGCTATGAATTTGTATAATGGAGTTAAAAGAAGGAAAAAAGACTTCCAAAGCACTCTATTAAATACAGTAGAGAGAAGGAAAAGGCAGACAAAGCAAAACTGCTCCTCTTCTGTTTTTGCCAGTTAGAAGGCTAATAGTGAACTTACAATTTGAGTGCAATAGTTTTATTTTCTATTCTGCCAGCCATGCCATCCAAACACTTCCAGTTTGCTTGTCACACAGCTCCCTGGTTTGCCCACAGATTCAGAGTCAGTTAAAGGCACTTTTCTATATAGCAATCAGTCTTGTTCAGCTAAAGCACAGTCTGAAGTCTTGGCTTCCCTTGGCCTGCATAGGCCAACACCGTCAACCTGTGGCTGTGTTTCTTGGCTGAAAGGTCGTGTTGGTCTGTAATGGAAATGGGAGCCCTCTGCCTACAAGTCCTTGTGACTAGAGGTAATTCCTAACTCCATGAAGTCTCCAGAACCTGTTCCAGAAGCTCATCTGGGAGGCATTTCTAGATTTATGGTTTTTCGTGACAACATGTAGTACTGAAAGCAGACTTTCCATGAGTTTAGCAATGGTTTCTGAAAAGTTACTCCTCACTTTGGGTAGCACAGAAGTAGTGGAGAAACAGACAAAACGGATGAAAACTTAGGTGTATTTCCAGGCTTTACTTTCCCACCCATCATTGGCTATGAATAGGTTTTGGGGGTTTTTTTCATTAGTTTAGGCTGCAGTGTTTAGGATGCCCTGACATTTGCATCGCAAAGCTTTTATTTCAAATTGCAGAGGTTTTTTTCACTTTTCTTTATCCAACATCTTTGCTTTTAGTCAGAAACTGTCTCCTGGCACGGAAGTGTGCCCTCTGTGTTCCTCTCTTATGCTGTCAGTTCCTGGAATTTATAGGTTATTGCACAACGATTTGTTTTCTTTTGTTCTGGAGAAACTCCTTTGCTCCTTTTTTGCAAGAAAGCAGTACAAAACTGTTGGCTTCAGGTTTATCTGGAAGTGCTACTCCCTCTATTTGCAGAAGAGGTGTGGAATGATAAGGAGAATGCAAATAAACCAGAATTTATAAATTACAGAGATGGGTTCTTCGAATCACAAGACCTACATGTCTTGGCAGGGTAAGTTGGATCAAAATTCCAATTTCATTCTTAATAGGAATTGCTAAGCAATGCATGGGAAACACAGCTCCAGCACACATCTCTTGAGTTCCTCTGTCAAACTCAAAGCAGATTTTCAGCTGTCACTGGTTCCTAACTCAAGAAATTCTAGGCAAGCGAAGCTACTTTTGGCCACCTGTAGCTCTCCCAAGGTCCCTATGCCAGATGTTTGCTCTGTCTCTGCAGCACAAGCAGAGCAAGGGGGTCCCAGAACATCGTTATCTGCAATACACATTAAGCAATGCAAAGAAAATTTGTGTTTCTTTGGCAAGCTGTGCTGCTTACCCTTGCTGGTGAAGGAGGGAAAATGATGAAGGAAGATTTTCTTGAGAACAGGTTTTTTCCATAGCACCCACATGGGAATAGAAGGGGGAAAGAAATCAGATGTTTCACAGATTTTTGTTAAGTGTAGAAGAAACTGTTAGCTCATTTAATCTAACAGGTTTATGAAGGTCATAACATCTCACTTTAGCAAGTTAAAACCCTTCTATTGGACTATGATGCTTAGCTAGAAGACAATAAATGTGTTTCTCGTTCACCATTTCTTATTATAGTTTGTTCCAGTTGTGCACAACAACAGCAATTAGTGCTGAGGTTTTTCCCCTACCTAAAATTATGTACCTTGAGCTGCTTGCTACTGGTGGTGCTTTTTGTATGAAATTAAAGAATGATGTAGCACTCAGTATTGTCTTACCAGGCTGATATATACACATTGTAAATGAGCCACAATTTGATCATCTTTTGATGATCTAACCATACAGTTAAACCTTAAATTCTAAGGAAACATCTCTTGATAAAGGACACATCTCTTTCTATGTGCCAGATTCTGCCTTCTCATAAAACTGGTTTTGTCAGCCAGTGGTCTCCAGCCGGGTAAAAAAATTCCATCTGTTCTTTCCCTCACTTTCATTTCTTCTTTGTTTCATTTGCCACAGCATGGCTTTGAAAACTCATATTTTAGCTGCATGTCTGTTGCGACCCTCATGTTTTTTAGCTGCTGCTTCCTGAAAGTCTCTCCTCTCATAATTAAAACCTGATATCTTCTTCTTTGATACCTAACTTTGGCTTTTTCATCAGCATTGTGTTTGAATGGGTCTAGTCTTCAAGCGATCCAAATTTTTCTGTACAACTGCCCTGTTCTCCCTCATTGCCTATCACCCAATCAGTTCTTTTGTAGTCTGTAAATTTGATAAACCATGATTTGGCAGTCACAACCAAACCACCAAGGAAACTTCAAACACCATCGAACTCAAGTGGAAGTACTCTTCAGTAATCATCGCTTGCAGATAACCTCTTCAGTTGTCAGCAGCCAGTGCTTATTCACTCAACATGCACTTTGCTGAGGGTGCGGTCATTTTCTAAAATAAGCCATCAGGTACTAGTTCAAATTATTTACCAAAGTAAAAATAGTGCTTTCTTTTTTGCAGCTTAAAACAAACTTCAAAAGAAGTATGTGAGAGAGAGGTGGAGAAGACTGGTAAACAAAAGTGCGTAGTTGAGGAAGGGAACCAAAAGAGAGAAGGTAATGGGAGGAAGAAAGAGAAGAGGAGCTTTGTTACTAAGTGTAGTAAAGTCTTCTGCTGACCCAGTGATTTATTGCAGTCATTATGACGATCTCTAAAGAATATTGAGCAGGTTCTTTAAGGTGAAATGCCAAATTTAAAATCTTCTAGCAGTTTGTTTTTTACAAATTTTGTTTCAATCATGATCTTGCTGTTACTGTGCCCTCCTCAGTTGTTGACTGCACTGATTTATTTCTATTCACATGCGTGTTTTCTGCCTAAAACATTGAGGCATTATCAATTCACTTCTATTTGACTGTATTTTGTGAATATATTTACAAGCAGTCCACCAGAAAGCTAACATTAGTAATCTTTAATTTTGTCCCATCTTTCTTATGTCTTATCAAATCTGTAGAGGGTGTTGCAGGTTGGAAGGATGATTGTACAGAGTTAATGCTTTACAAGTGGTTGCCTCCAAAGGCAGTGCTGAACTGAAAAGCAGTTACTGTGACGCACAGTGTATAGAAAACACTGGTGCTTGCTGAAAACAGAGACAAGTTCTCTTTCTAGTTTTGCCACAGACGACTTGTACCTGGCTCAAGCCTGTACCTTGACCGCTCCTGCATTTAAAGATGCTTATACCCAGTCACTATTTCCAAGGAATTCATAGGTGAAATATTTTTTCTAAAGGTATACCACCCTTTCGTGCCCCAAAAGTAGTTTGAAAGATAAAAGGATGGCTGGTGAACATGGTAAATAGGGTACTTGAGGTTTAAAGCACTGTTGGGGTAGCTTCCATTAAGCATCAGTTTCTTGTTCCTGCAGAGCCTGATCCTACCATGCTAACGGATTTAAGTAATGAGACTGTATCAAGATACTATAGGAGTTTACTGGTAGGATGCTATGACTGACTTCTGTGCACACAGGTTCTCAGGAAATGCCTGGTTCTTACAGCTTGGCAGCCTCACACGTATCTCTTCAGGAAGCAAGGTTGTATGTTTTAGCACCTTGGCAGGGTTACCTGATGCTTTGTTAGCAGCAGAAACTGAAAATATGCTTGGCCAGATGAAGTCTGGCTCAGCACAGGTGATGAGGGAGGACTCCAGGAGCAACACTCTGTGAATCGCTGCCTACCAGCTGGCCGCAAGCTTGCTGGGGAGCTCTTGTTGCTGCCTGCCACAGTGGGAGGCAGGAGAAGACCAAGGTGGGCTTCTGATCGTACGCCTCTCCGCAGCAGCTACAAGCAAAGCTTGCCTCTGAAAGATCCTGCTTGCTCCCTGCCCTTCTGTATTAGCACTCTCATGTTATGATTTAATTTATTTCCAGTCAGATATAACCACGATCTAAAATAGATCAGGAAATGTAAAACCAAACAAAAGCGGTCGTTATCCTTACTTCCTCTTAAAGAGACCATTCTTCAACTCTTTGGGGATAAGCTTAAGAATTATCTCTCTTTTCTTTTCTGCATTTTATGTTTTGTTTCTTTCACTTCATGATAACAAAAATCATTGAAGTGTGGTAGGTCACTAGCTAAAGCCTTCAGCTCTCAGCACCACCTCATAAATTTACAGATCTCCACCTCTGGTGAACTCTTGGTTTCTGCCTGCATGTTTTATAGCAAAATGCCGTTCCATAAAAACTAAAACCTCTGCTTGTTTTAAAGCTTACAAAATACATTCATGTTCACTCTACGCTCCCTTTGCTTCTAGGCCAAGGAGTGGCTGCTCGGCGTCATTTTGCCATGGCGTGGGCACAGGCATCGGTGGTGGCCCCTTGCCCGCCCACCCTGCAGCCCTGCCCTGGGCGCTGGGTGAGGCCCACGAGGGCCTGGTACAACCCCACTTCTCGGGCTGTTTTTAGATGGTACCTGCCTCATTCACAGGCCTGTTATATTGGCAACTCTCAGTCACAAATGTGAGCTGTGCCCCGTTCCCCTTGGGTATATTTCTCGGCTACAAAATATGGAGTCAAGGACTATTCCCTAGGCCTAAGGTGGAGCGGCACTGACTGCGCAGGGTCAGACTGTACAGCAGCCGTGTCTTTGTGGGTCTTTCAGCTGAAAATGTCTGAAACGATGAGAAATCAGAGCTTGGAATGGGGGCCTGTGGAGGTGCCGGAGGCGGGAAGGCGCGGGGCTGTGGGAGCGGGGTGACGTGGCCTGGAGGAGCCGCAGCCGCAGCAGTGCTGTCCCTGCCTGCTGAGCCCCCTCCGCCTGCTGCCTCCCGGCCTGCCTGAGGAAAGCCGCGCCTGGAAACTGCCTGACGGGAAACTCCTCAGCTTCGGAGGTGTTAGCGGGAGGGAGGCTCTGTGCTAGTGACCAGATCACCATGGAGTATAGCGCTGCGGCAAGAGGAAGGCAGCCTGTACAGATGCAGTGCATAGATAGATTGAGGAAAGGGGGTGAAATGGATGCCCCCACCTCAGGAGCTCCTGCCTGCTGGCACAGCCTGTGGCCGGGGCAGCTGGTTCTTCCCCAGGCAGCCTGCTGGGTCAGTCATGGCGGGGGCACGGGGCCGCCATCTCCCAGCCCCACCGGCACCCACAGGGTAAACGTGTTTCTGGGCCGCCGACCTGAGGGGACGATGGGCCACAGGCCAGGGCTCAAATGCGTTTTGTCTTTGCTGGAGGGGCAGTTGGTTTTTCTCCAGAGGAGGGAAAGCTGGTGGATGCGAGAGGGAGGAAGGGTGGGATTTGGTTCAGTTGTGCCTGTGTGTGGGGCTGGGGGGAGGCAGCCCGGGTGGCGCTGGAAAAGAAGCTGGGCCTTGCGAAACCCCCAGCTGGGGGGAGCCCCCCCGAAGTGCCAAATGGCACTGGAGGGGCAGTGCGAGTGTAACACGTGCCAGGGAGGGAAACGCGGCTTTTAAGGTGAAGAAGAGAAATATGTGTTTTCCCAGTGAAGAGTAGCACAGCAGATACTCCTGAGGTGGGGATGGGCTGGCCCTCTCCTCAGGGGCACTGGTGGGGGTGCCAGTGAGGTGAGGGGCCGCCCCTCAGACGCAGGAGGCCGAGCTGAGGGGATGCAGATACCCCTGTAATGTGCTCGAGGATGTTTGCCCTCCCTGGGTAACTGCATGGTGGCTTTGGTGGTCTGTCCTGACCCATAGGAAGGATTTGGCTAAGCAGTGGCTCAAGCAGCATAAACTGTTAAAAATGTTATGATTTTGGGTGTAATTCATCCCTTCAGTCTGGCCACCCTTGTCGGATGTAAGTCAAAATCAAAAGGGAAATGCAAAAGTTATTCTCTACCTCTCAGCTCAGGCCAGGCACAGTTTTAATCTGTCCTTTTCCACAGCTGGATTTAACTTTTCTGCTCAGCTTCTTCTGGCCTTAACTGCATTGTAGGAGAGTGGGAATGGGGTGATTGTTTTGGTATACTTCATGTTATTGCTCTATTTTTCTGGCATGCCTGTAGGTACATACATAAAGTCAGGAATCCAACTTGGATTGTGGCCGGTGGCATCGTCTTCAGACTTTTTTCCTGAGTGAAATCATGAGTTGCTGTTAAATAATGCAAACCTCATTCAAACTGATCCTGAGGAGATCACACAACATGGCAAGAGGCCACGAGCTCATCGGTTACTACAGGGGGGAGATACCCGGTGGTGTTGGTGCACAGCGTCAGCTGTCAGCAATTCTAATAACCCAGCACAGCCTGCTCAGGCAGACTTAACAAATATTTGGGGTTTTCTTTTAGTCTTTTTTTACTTATGGTGTCCTTTTCCAATGTCACTTGAGAGACTATGCTATGATAATTGTATGTTATTAATTTTTGCCTAATTGCATTGATATTCTGTATTTGGCTTCATGTTTTACAACACCCTATTCACAAATTATGACATCATGATTCATGTCCTGTTATGTCTGTTGCTTAACTAACTCCAAAGAGTGAGATACGGCATATATTCAGCACTTTGCACAGAAAGTTCATGAAGGTACTGAGCTGCCTGTTTTGGAAGAGTGCCTCCTGGTGCTAGGTGGCTTGTGGTGTACTCCATTGCAGCTCTTCTGGCTGGGTTTTTCAGATTTCTCATATTTTGGAGTAATAGGAAAGATTAGAAAAATGTGGTTATTCTATGATCATACTTTCCCAGGTTTACTGTCATAAATCACCCTAAGAGTCTGTAGCTGCTGCTGTAAAGGGCAATCCAATCTTTTCCTCTCATCCACAGAAATGATTGTGCACTGCCTTCCCTGCATTGGTGCTAGCAGTTGTTTGGCCATGTAGGCAGCAGAAGAGGAAGAAAACAAATTAAATTTCAGCTGTATCAGCAAGTTGGTTTGACTTAGCATGTACCAATGATTGCTGGTGATGACACAAAAAAGGGCAGGAGCATACAGACATGAGTGTGGGTTCAGATGGGTTTAAGTTGAAGATGAAACCACATCTTAAGAAGCAGCAAAAAGGGAGGAAGCATTCATCTTTTGTGCAGATATATACTGTATCTTGAAAGAGACTTCCATGTTGCTTTTGTCTTTCTAGCCTATGGGTCGTTGCACCCAGCCATCTGTTACCAGCTTTCTGCATGTTCTGCAGTGCAATGCAATGCAACGTGTCTTCCTCACTTACCCATTTTACTTTTTTCCCCAAGTTAGCTATTTGCAAATAAGAAACATTTTCTCATTTTTCATGTGCAATTTTTAAAGCTTCGTCTTGTGCTTCTTTATCCCATGTTCCTCCACACAGCGGAGTATTTACTGAGCAGAGGGAAGAGCACTAGCTGAGGAATCAGAAGACTGTATGTGAAATCCTTTTGGAAACACTAGTATTTCATTGCAGCATGTTTTTGAGGAATCAGAAGACTGTATGTGAAATCCTTTTGGAAACACTAGTATTTCATTGCAGCATGTTTTTGTTTTCTTTCTGACCTCTGTTGATCTTAAAAGGTAGGTAGACAGCTGTTACTAGATTATGAATGGTAGCCCATTATGTCTTTTTTGGGCTCTCACAAATCAATCTTAGTGCAAGTACTTAACTATTAGCCTGGTTGAAGTTTTCTTTTGATCTTTTTGTTTGTTTGTTTGTTTGTTTTTACTAGAGTTTGCTCTCTGTTTCAAGTATTTGTAAAGTTCTCTGTTTCAGAAAGCTTATTTTGGTTTTGGGGTTCCCCCCCCAGTGTTACTGGAAAGCAACTCAAGGTTACTTTTTTAGGCAATTATTCTTATTAGAGCTGTGTAGGTCACAATACATTTTGTAGTTTGTACATATCCTCAGTTACAGCCCCTTTCTCAGGAAGGTTTTCTTGTCATTACTTTCTGAATACTCACTTGATACTGAATGCAGTGGGTTGGGGTGGTTTTTTTTGTTGGTTTGTTTGAACAATATCCATCTTACTGACAAATTGATTTATAGTCCTTTTGATTTTAGGGAAAAGTCCTGTATAATCTAGCAGAAGCCCACAACCTTTCTCTGAAGGTTTTTTTAAAGAAGCCTAAGGATTTTCTAATCCTCTCTTAAACGTGGAACATATTTGAGATACAGATGCAGAATCCTTACTAAATGCTTCATATATGAAATACTGTAAACCGCTAACATGGCCAGGATGCGGTATGGTAGATCAGCACGTGTTGTCTGCTAAAATGTCTGTCTCCTAATGGGGCTATTTTGTTTGAATGTTCAGGTATTTTCTGTGATGGTAAGGGATTCAGTTGAAAGACCACATGGATTTTCAGTTTCTTTTTGGCTTTGTTTTCCTTACACTGCCACTCAGCGGTCAGTAATGTTGTGTCATGAGGAGAGTCTAGCTTCTGATAGCTGAAAAATTGATATCCCCAATGTTCACCCCTCTGTTTTGGGAGTTCTTATTTCACTGTGGGAGCACACTAGAATTGAGTCTCGGTGTTCAGAGTAAGCCTTGCTACATTGCCAGATGAATTTTGTTTAACCACAAAGTTTTCAAGCAATGCAATTGAATTCTGTGCCAAGAACTTGCTGTTCTGCTGTAGAGAAACAAGATTGTACTTCCATTTAGAGCAATGAGATTCATGTAAGAGAAAAAAGTTTTGCTGCTTTTTTTTTTAACTCCCTATTGATATTTTGTATGCGTCTTGAGATCTTGTCTAACTTAGATGATTCATCTCTCCAAAGGCCAGTAAAGAAATGGAAACATCAAGAGGGCAACTTGTCCTAGCCTGAAGTCATTCCAGTGAAATGAAAAAGAAGGGTGTTTGGGAGGGGAAATGAAGCCTTTTCCATGTCCAAAAATATAGTAATTTAATTTTGAATTGTGATTTTTTTTAAATTTAAAAGTATTCAATTTACACTTAGAGAGTTGAATACATTTAAATGCAAAGTATTGTTTTACAGATAATCTAGTTATTTCAGTTGTAATGCTTTCTTAATTGCTTTAAATTTTTGATTAAACACATTGCAAAATGGTGAATGGTTTTGATCGATAACAGTCTGGAAAATTTTGCTCTTCTTTGCTTTCCAGAACCATTTCATCTTCCATGTGCATTTGGTATGTAGTGGACTCTTTGAAAGGATGCTGCAAAACAGACGTAGCAATTCAGTTTTAAGGGAAAAATCACAAATGAGGCACTGTTCGTGCTTTTCTGGGAATGAGTGAAGAGATTAGTGGGACCTTTCTGTGATCGGGTTTTGAGCTGAACATACTTGTGTGTTCTCTATTACTTTTCTGTGATTATTTTTCAAGCTCTACGCTTATTGAAACAGCTGCATTTTGTTATTTGAATTCCTGTTCTTTGGTTATCTGCATCTCATGAAATAATTTTCCAATCTCTGATTGCATAATAGTGGCATCTTCCAGCATATAAATTATTAGGCAGATAACTTGGATATCAAACACATGTTGTTATATAATGTTCCTGCAATTAAGGATGCTTATGAAAATAAGCACTTGTAAATGCAGGAGACTCATCAGACTGGCACAAGTGTAGGGCATACAGCATGCATAGACACCAGTGAATTGTGCCAGGACTTAAATTTTGCTGCTATTTTTCAGTTAGGAAAGTTTATAGATGCTTGGAGATGAGAAAGTCTAACTGTTTTATGGTAAAAGGTGCAAGAATGTCAAAACTATTCTTTAGTGAGCTAAATGGGCAGTTTGAATGCTTCCTTCTCACAACGCTTCCTTCTCACAACACTTCCTTCACCAGCTGCATTTTGCTGATGGAGTTTGCAGAGTAGGGATGTGGAAGGCTCAATAAACAGATATTTGTGGTGAAACGAGAAGGTAACTTTCGTTCTGTGTCCTGACAGCTAGAAGCATCTGAGAGCATGGAAAGCAGCACAAAATTAAGGTAAAATTCTCTGCTTTCTTAAAAGAGATAAATGTTTGGGAAAGCATAGCAAAAGTGATGGGCATGAAGAACAACAATGCCCACTGACTCCGACCTGGAAGAGAATACAGTTTGCTATAGAAAAACTTGATGTTGTTAGCCTTATTTACAGGGTCATCAGCAGAAAGCGGGATAAAAGGAAGAAGAAGGGAAGGTACACTGAATTATACTGGCAGAGATGCAGAGTACAGAACAGAGGAGGCAGCGCTTTGCAGTGGTCTGTGCTAGTTAGAACTGCTTTGGGCTGCTGCCATGCAGTGCTGGCTGATTCACAACAGAAAGGATATTATTAGGATATAGTGAGAGGCTGTGATGTTCAGCAGTTAGGATGAAACCCAGTCCCAAGACATCAAGTTAAAGGAATGTTTAAAAGAAATGCTTCTTTTTTTATCCCCCGCTAGACAATATTCTTCAGGGATAAACTGAAGGTTTATGTTTTGGAAAGAGGGGATAAAGCAGGTGGAAGCAGATGGCTTATGGTGGCTACCAATAGAAATGTGAGAGCCGGAATTAAATAAAAAGCTTGGACTACATATTTCTGTGCTGAAATAAATGGACTGAATAAAGCTGCAATTCAGCAAAAGCTTTTCAAAACCATCTCCAAATCCAGCCTTATTCAGCAAGAGCATAATTTTTCAAAAATGTCAACCTGCAAGTGAACAACACTTGATTTGGTAAATTACTTGAGTGCTCTTGAAAATATCACACCATAACATGGAAGTGCCAATTTAGGAAGATATCCCTAGTGAGGAAAGAGTTTAAATAAGGATTTATGTCCATTTTTGTGAATGTTGCTCCCATGACAAATTGATTTTCACAAAGCTTAAAAACATGTTTAAATTTGAAGATAATTAAATGGCCCCTTGAATTGGGGCCTAGCTTAACAGAAGGAAACAGCTGAAACAAGTATGATAAATTAATTGAAAATATTTAGAAATTGTTTTGGGAGGAACATGGCTGAAAATCGGGAAGATGGGTTTAAACTAAGCTGAAAAGGACTGTGATATCAAGAAAATGTGTTAATTCAACCTTTTTTCTTTCTTACCTTCTCTCATGTCATGAACAGCTGTAAAGGAAGCCCAATTTTGCTCCTATAAGATAGGAAATGCAGAGGTTCTGAAGACAATAAGCAGTTTGCAGCAGTCCTTGGAAAATAAGCTTCTTGAGGCAGGAATAACAGAGGGGAGTGACTAATGGAGTGGTGGTGTTTAGTGTCTTATAATGCTGGTGGTGCTCTCCATTAAAAACTTTCTTGCCTATTAATCATCCAAATCAGTACAAGCTATCTTCTCTCAAATTTTAGGCTTTCACAGTTCCTGAAAATGTGAAGTTAGTCAAGCAAAATAATTCTGTCACCACTCTGTAACAAATCTTTAAGGTTTATTGAACACATTTGAAAATGGTCCAGGAGAACAGCTGCATGGGATTAATCATTCTTAGGGCAAAAGCTGATTTTTCCAGACCTTTGCATACACTTCACAGTCTCTCTTTCTCAAATAAAAAGCCTGTTCCTATTAAAAAGCTGAAACAAAGAAATCAACAATTAATTGTAACAAATTTGTCTTCTTGACAAAGCAATCAGCTAACAAAAATCTCTGGCAACAAGCAACTAAATTATGACCCTTTTGAGTGTGGAGTCTCATTAAATTCCAGCCCCATCACTGCACCCTCTCATGGCTGTTCAGTCTTCATGTGAAATTAGGTCCTTGGATGGCAGTTGGTGTCCTCAAGCCTACACGACTTGTTCTTTATGTCATACTTGGTGGTTACCCCAGGCCTGAAGAATGAGGACTGAAAGGGTCCCTGAAGAGGTCTGAAGCGTAGTTTTATGGGGTTGTTTAAGAAGCATGCATTGTCACTACTTACCTTATCAACTGCATGAATTTAACAGATGTCTGCTGTCTGTCTCCTGAGTTACCAGTTGAGTATTTCTACATATTCATCTGTTCATACACATGCCAAAAATAACAGGGCTTGCAATTTATTTTTATTTCATCTGGTTTTGTTTTCTTTAAGTAAATGGAAGCAAATAAAGAGTTTATTTATGACAGAAAGAAATAATCTGTTGGCAAAAATTCCATGGTCCAAATTACCTCCTGGCTTTATCACATCCACTCTAGGACAAGAGTTTTCTGTCGGCTCTTCCCCTAACTGTATCAATATTAGTCAACAGAAACGCTGAAGAATGTGGGGCAAGAGCTGCCATGTAAAGAAAGGTCTCTAATGAAACAGGAGCCTTTTCTCTGTGGAAGCATTTTTGCAGCAAGTCAGTGATTTCTCCCTGTGTGTTAACATCACTTACAGTTTCAGTTTAAAATCTGGAAAATTCATTACTTTTTCTCCTTGTAAAAATGAAGCTTCTAATTCTGATCTTGCATGTGCCACTGATTTTGTGGGAATGGCTCCAGAACTAAGCAGTATGAGATCAGGCTGCGAACCCAGGGTGCTCTTGTAATAAAGTTAACTTGGTCTGGAATAATTTATACTTTTGCAGATAGCTGATCTGTGAAGATGCACAAGAGTTCACCACTTGGCAAGCCACTCTACTGAATTTCACATCAGTACAGATGAGCAGCTTGTTTTTCCCCTGAGAAACTGATAGGTGTGGTGCATGAGTAGAGATGACAGAGGTACTTCAAACTTTTCTGACATTGACCTTTCTACCTACGTGAATTCTAATGTTTATTTCATGGAAGCATATTCTTTTTGGAATATATTCTTAAAGGCTATCTGTTGAGGTACACTCAGTTTTCAACAGGTATGAGCTAGCAGTTTGGTGATGAACAGAATGAACAAGCATTCAGTGTGACATAATTTACTCATGCTTTCTCTTTAGAAAGCTGAATTCTAAGTATCTGATGAACCTGAAAGCACAGTGGCTCCAATTAAGAACTGGCTGGCTCTTGCTAGACAGACACTTTTTGGTGTTTGCTGTAAATAAATAGCTAACTGGAGAGATAAAAAGAACAAAACACCATGATCACCTGCCACTGGACGTAGTTTATTATTATGTACCATAATTAATTTAAAAGTTATTCAAACTAGAAACTTTTTTTAATACAGGCCATAAGCCTGCAGTTCCTGGCTATATTCTTAATTGTTACTAATTGGATGCAATTAATTTTTCCAGCCTATTTCAAGGACCAGGAAAAAGAAAGATGTGTAAGTAAGAAAGCAGTGTGTGAGCATTGCTCAGACAAGCCTAGTAGACTTTTCCAGCTGGAATCCAAGAACAGCAAGAGATTGCATTAGAATAATTGAACGTCCTGCATGCCACCCCAGTGATTCTGGGACTGAGTAACCACAATGCACCTGGCGCCAGACAGTGTCTGCATTTTCAGTGTTTCTCTGGATATGAATGATCCAGCTGTCAAACACTGAATCTGGAGAACTAAAAGATGAGCATGATACAGATGTACAGAACTCTTTTATCAGATTATGTTTCTGAAAGAGCAAAGTTTAAAAGAATTTATCAAAAAAACCACCACTCTATTTTTTCAGGACAAAAATAACATAATCATTTTGGGAATAAGTCAAATACTAAACAGGAGACAACTGTGTATTTTTAGGAGCAAGGAACTGAGCTAAAACAGGGTTGCATGGAGCCACATGCAAACACATAAATTATTAAAATGTGTTGCTGCTATTACTCAGATGCTAAGTAGGATGAATTAAAACTTGCCTGCAAGGAACTAGGCAGGCATCCTTTAACCCTACAACTGCCGTTTATAAGCTGTGCTCGGTGCTTATGGTTCATATGTCTGGAAAAGGGATAAAATGCTTTGTGGGTGCCGTTACCTGAAATTTGCTTTGACAGGAAGTTGTTTAAATCAATGAAGACAAATTATAGCACTGTAACTGTTGTTCTTTTAAAATCATTTACTCCAATGTTTTATGAAAAGCAGTGTTTTGCTTTCCAGCATCAAACCCTTTGTAGCCTGACTCTTGAGTAGTAGTATCCCATTATTATATTCTTTGCAGCCCACCATCAAAGTGGTGCCAGTAAAGAGTAAGGATCATGTAGACAGGTCAATTCATGTGAAGGAGTGACAAATACTAATGTTCATTCTGATGTAGCAATTTTCCATTTGTGGAAATAAAATTACTTTTCCAGGTAGTTACATTTATATTATGTGGTTGGGGGTATTGAGGCTAGTTGGCTTCCCCAGGGTCACAGCAGCAGGGCCAACACAAGAACAAAAATCTTGATAGATATCTGTTTCCATGCTGTACTTACAGCTGCACAGGGCACAGATCTCTGGGCCTGGAAGGGGTATTTCATGAGCAACTGAGCACATTCATGTCCTTTTCAAAAAACATTTTATAGCCAAAACAGTAAGACAAGAAGAGACCAAGAACTCTAACATAATGTAGTTAATAGGCAGGTTTAAGTTCATTTCCATTCCTCAGTTATAGCTTATTCAAATATAATTTTTGGCATTTAAAATGAGAGCTGGAAGCACTGCACTCAGAAGCAAAATGAAGTGAATTTCATATAAAAGAGCACAGAACAAAACATTTTTTAAAGGCTATGCAGATAGGCAAACTTTGCATTAATTTAAAGTTTAATACATACTAATAAGTTTTAAATGTTCGTGACTCAGAGATTGCCTTAAATAATTTAGACTAGTGTTTGCTAATGGCTGTGCAAACCAGAATATAAACACATACAAAATTTGATGCAGATATAGTAACCTTCTTGGTTTACTATAAATCTATTTACATTCAAATAATTTATGAGTTGTGGTGTTCATAGTATGCCTATGGAATAAACATTCAATACAAGGAAAGAAATAGCAGTGGCAGTGTGAAATAGCAGATTTTTGTGTTAATCTTTCATCGGTATAATACATATCTCTGTATAATGGAGCCCTTATTCATCTATTTATATGTTTTTCCATTCCTTCACACACCAACCCTGGGTTTTTTGGTGAAAATGTGTTGAAGCTCTTTGCCTTGTTAGTTTGAAAGTGCTGCCTATTTGTGAAAAGCTGAAAATATGAACATCCCCACCAGTATGATCAACATCCTCACTTTGACTCTCCATTGTATAGTCATCTACCCAGTCTGAGTCCTCTACACTCCTCTTTAAGCAATGGAAAAAAGATAGTCTAAATGATGACCTCTTTCACATACCCTAGATATCGATATTAAAATGTGAATGTTAGATTATTTTGCATTGTCTGACCCATATTAATGGACCACAGAGCAAAATGGTCATTGTAGTTAAGTGGTTTGTAGTTAAGTGAGTAATAAGATTAAAATATGTTGCAGGATAGTTCCAATGAGCAGTATTTAGGTCTAGACCTTTGCTTGGTGTACCCTCCGTCCTCACCTCTGAATTATACATTTAAATGTTTGACTGCAGTCTAACATTGAGCCTTTTACAATTTTACGGATTGCTATTGTGTCATTCAAGTTAATAGGAGTTTCTTGCCATCTTACATGACACCTGGACCAGATCCTTAATGTCCTAAGTCTGAAGATATGGTGATTTTGCAAATAGCCTGCCACACATTTCTGATGTGTAGACTTTATTTAAATCTGAGACATTATATATTATGGGTTTAAAGGTAGGTTTTGGACATTTTTTATGTTTAAATCTAAATATATTTACTTTGCTTGTCATGGTAAAGTCTCTGATATGACAAAGCAAGTTTCTAGTACAGATTTCAGCAGGTGTCTAGTATATTCTATTGGTGTAAGTTGTCCCATGTAGATTCTTTATGAACACAATTTGGTGGAAGAAGTTGAGGTAGAAAGACTATGTGATCCCCTGTTTCTGTGTAAATCCATTTTTGCCGTCTTTCTCTTTTTTATTTTTTATTTTTGCACCTGAACTGTTACTTGAATCCTTCTTGCATGGTAGTTTTTATTTTCAGAGAGATGGCTGACTGCTAGAAGGCAAAGCTGGATTCATGATACCCAACTGCATTTTCTCTTTTTACAAAAAGTCTCCAATGTGACCTTGAGTGTACATCTCAGATGCCCAAAAGTACTTCTGAGCACATGAGCAAATTAAGATCAGTCATGTTCTACTTCACTTCCCCATCTTTCCCATTTATTCCAGGAATGTTCTGAAGATAAATAAGCAAAATAAAAGCATTGCAGTGCTTAGATACTACTGTGAGGGGAATTAACAAGAGTACTTGAGACAGTGAAATTACAGTTCCTTTCTAGACAGTCCTTGACACAGTCCTCAACAATCCCCCTCACAATGTCATTGTGTGTAGCTAATGAGGCTCCTGTAATGCAGAGCAGTCTGCTTCATTATTTAAAATTCAGGGACATTCTTTAGCTGCAGCGGCATCACAAGCCATGCGAGCTGTTACCAACATTAGCAAAATGCCGCTTTCATCACATCCAAAAAAAGCACATTGGCTATTAGCAACAATCTGTCCACCTGCTAATGGATTTAGTGCATAATCTACACAAGTCACTCTCTGCATTTCAACATGAAGATACACCACTGCAGAGATCACATCCAAGAAAATGGTACCCTTTGCACAAGCTGTCAAGTGGAGGCTGGATATTTGTTATTGAATAAGAGGGGACGTGCTTATTTTTGTACCTAAGAGGGGACGTGCTTATTTTTGTACCACTTGCCTGAGTAAATTCTATGAATGAATTTGAACGATGGCTCAGATGTTACCTCAAGCAAGCACTCTCTTCTGTGTCAGTGAATGTTGTAAATCAGACCAGGTATAAAAATTCAAGAGCTCTTGAGAACACTGTAGAACTGGTACAAAATAGAGTAGCAATAAGTAGGCACTCTACTACAAATACTTTCTTGTACCAGAAAATGAAGGTTTGATCTGAAGAGAATTAAGCAAAACTCTCCTTATTAAAGTTACAGTTAACAATGTGGTTGTTGGGCTCTATTTTATCCATATAGAACCGTAAGTGAAATGGTTACCAGCATCATCCTTCATAAGGCTGAACATGGAAGCACTTCGTAAAGACAATAACGATCTCCTACAGACCTGATAATTATGATCCAAAGGAACAGAGTATTGTAAGAAAAAAAGGGCAAAATAACAAGAGTTGAAGAAGGTAGAAAATATTGGTAACTTTTAAAAATGTCCCTTTCCTTCACTTTATTACTTCCATTTCCCGGTCATTATAATTTTTCATCTAACGTGGTAACACCTATCTGAGGGTATCTGAGAGTCTTACTCATGAGGTTTTGGTAATATATTAATTTCCATAGTAATGTGCTTCATTTTTCTTTCTATATAACAGAATTAGGTTTCTGGTGGTCTCTGGAGGAACTTCAGCAATGGAAGTTGGAAATGAATCAACACTGCATCAGCGACATTTTAGGCTCTTGCTGTGAAAGTGAAGCAGTTGTGGACTGGGCTCCAGGTTCCAGTGATATAGGTACTTGTCTTAACACAGGTAGATAAATCATGTCAGTGTAATGTGGTAGCATGAGAACATAAAGTCAAGCACCTTAATCTAAGTGCCTGAGATCTCTGATGTATTTGCAGGAAATGTCAAAAACATTAGCTGCTGTAAGGTTTTGTTTATAGAAGTGACAGGTTAGCTAAAACGTTATTTCTGTACCTTGCTATAGCTGCATTATGCTTTTTCTATCAAATATGAACAAGTGCAAAAGACTACTGTGTTGACTGCTAAGTGCGGTTCGGTAGCATTAGGCAATCAGCTCTATCACCAGTCTTGGTTTTTTTCCTCATGACAGTCTTTGCTGCTGTCAGGCTAAAATGCTGCACATTTAAATCTTCCTGGATCACACTGATGTTGTGTAGGCTCGACTCCTTACAAAAGCGAAGAGTTCTTGTTTGTAATGAGCTCCTGTGCAGCCAAACTTTCTCTCCTGAGTTTATTTGTGAAAGACTCCCACTTATGCTTAAAACTGTTGCCTGTGATGATTGAACTGCTTGCTGTCAGATTTGTTATTTTACCTTATGATACTGATGAGTTCACAGCTGTACACATACCTGTGATTTTCCAAACAGCAAACATAGCACTTAATAAATCATAATGAGCATGAAATTTGGTGGGAATGGGCACAATAGCAGCTGCTATTCAGTACTAACATTTAGTTTCAAAGTAATACAGAGATTTTGAACCACTAGTGATGTTCAAATATACAATGGTGTCATCTTGGGAAAACCTATAAAGAGCTCAGTACAAACCTCATCTCACCACCCTTAACTACAGTGGCACTGGGGAAAAGAAATGGGAGTTTTTAGCAAAAATTTTTGTATTTGTGCAAGAAGGATCCTCCTTACAAAAGGAAAGGAGGATAACAGTAAATATTATGATGCAATTATACAAATGAGTGGTATGTTCTTTTCTGAAATACTGTGTTTACTCTTGATTTGGACCATTTTTTGTCTTTCAGTTACTTCAAGATTACCTTAGGATTTTTCTTTATATAAGACTATATTCCATTACAATCCTCATGAATAGCTAGAAACATGACTAAGACTCATAGTATTAGTAAATTTTACGTGCCTTTCTATGCACTTTTAAGTTCCTGGCTCCTTTCTTCCTATAATACGTTTATGCAACAAGTTGCTGTTCTTACAAAATTGTTCTTTTCTCCTCCCTCTCTGTCAAAACTTTTTAAAAACCCGAGGAACAGCCTTGATACACAGAGATGCAGGCACCTTGTCAGAAACAAAATCAATACACTAGAAAATTATTTCATTGAGAAATTTAACGTACAAAATAATCGGTTTGTCCAATTATGTAGTCTGATAGCACAATGTATGTCTGTGAAAAGTGGGAAGTGCTAATGAACAAGTATATTTTCTCATGTCAGTGAATAAACTCAGTATAACTGTTGCCTCTGCAGAGCAGTAAAGAAAAAAGGAATGATTAACTCAAACCCTCATTTTTATTTTTCTGGAATAGACACAGTGGACTATCTTGATGTATAGTATGGTTAATATTGTATTAGTTCAAGTTTGAGAAACTGGGAAAATATGAATACTGGAAAGTATGGCTCAAAGCCATAGGAAGAAAACTCCGTGAATTTCCTCCCTAAGAGATCTCAAATTCCCAGCCTGAAGTGTGTGTGTGTTTTCAGATGTGATACCTTTTACAGTTGCAAATTCTTAGCATAAAACCAAAACTGGCCTATTTAGTACTGGGAATGTCGTTTAATAGAGAGTAGTTTATGTTCTTGCACATCTTGTTCATCTTAAGATAGGGCAGTTAAGTTGTGAAGACCCGTGTCCATCTCAGCTGGTAGGGAAAGATGTAATTTACCCAGCATTGTTCTTTTAGCCATTCCCCATCACTTCTGTGTTTGGTGTCGTCTTGTAAGTATGATTTCCTGGAAGTGACAACCTAGTTGTGGTTGGAATTTGTTGTGCCAGGAAGGACTCCTCACAGCCAGCTGAGGCTACGTTACACTGGCCAAAACATATTAGCTGCCACATTTAAGAAAATGAGCATGGGAAAGAAGATGGAACAGCAATCAGTTTGGTCAGGCCTTGCTTGTTATTTGTTAAAAAATCCAGTATGTGTGTGCTTTACTGAATACTCATGCAGTCTATGTCTGTCGTAACTGCTTAGTTTAGGGTTTGTGTTTTTTTAAAATATATGTTTAAAGGCAGATAATGGAGACAATAAAATACAAGAATGGTGTTGGGTTGATGGTTTCTCTGTTTTTGGTCTTGTAGGGACACTTGTTGCATGGTCTATGCTGGAAAGTCAATGTTCCCCTTCATTATCTCCCCTTCAAACACAGGAAAAGCCAGTCTATGACTCTGCTGCTTTTCCACCTGCACTGGTAGGTAGCAGCAGAAAGTATTTGCCAGTGGAAAACCAGTACCTAGAACAGCAAGAAAAGTGTAGAAAAGAAACTATGTGTCTGCAAAAAGGTTGGTGGACCTTGCTTGTCTGTCAAGAACTGGGCTTGTACCCAATGGAATCAGAGTTTGATTCCTGTTCTGCTCATCTGGAGGCTCAGAAGAAGAGAAACTAATTTTTTTTATGTAACATTTCTAAATCCCTTGGTGACTGTGTTGCTAATTTTTGGCATAATCTTCCTTATAAATTTAACCTTTGCTATTTTGTGCTGTGTTTGCAGATGACAGTCCAACTCCTATACCTCTAGCTAGGAAATGCTTACTGACTGCGACTAATAAAAATAAAAACAAGTTGTGATGCTCCTTTACAGAACCTGTAATGAATCTGGGGCATGGATTTTCTCCCACAAGTAATAAAGCCAAGTAGGTTAGTGAGGCTGAGAAATGCTTTGGATGAAGAAGAAATGTAAAAATAGAAACCTGCAGTTGTATGATGGGGGTGTTCAGACTTTAAATTTCAGGGAGGAATGTGAGTATGTGTGAAAAATGGGAAGGCATTTATCACTTCCTAAAAGTTTACCCATTTTTTTTTCATTGCTAAATAAGGAGGCATGAGAATTGTACTAGAGGGATTTTTAATGGGTTCTAGAAAGCTCAAATTAAAAACCCAAAAATGCAGCTCCTTAATTTGAGCTGGTTTTATGATTGCATCTATAATCTGCTAATTATCGCTGCCAAAGAGAGCTTGTTCTTTGTAAAAGTACCCAGCTATGTCTTATTGTCTTCAGAGCAAGCAAGTTGCTAGCTTCATACCACCCATCTGTCTGATCTAATACAGGTCCTGTATGCTGCAGAGAAACAATTTTAGTCATGTATCCCTGACCAGGCAGGAGTGAAAGTGTCAGCCACAGGTTGGCTGTGGTGATCGAACAAATCTTATGCCTACAGTACCCCGTACAGGCAGGTCATTAAGCCCTCTCGTCTCCCAGTCATACAGGGCTGTTGAGGAGACTGGGGGCACACTGTCCCCAGCCCCCAGGCTTGGGTGTTGTTCAATAAAAGCTGTATTTGTCACTACTGCCTGCAAGAGCCACAGTCTGTCGGACTCAGTATGGCTTTCTCCATTTCAGGGACGAACTGATAGTTTCAAGGTAGTAATTTGGACAAGTAATTGTGCGTGCCCTGGGGAGCTGTGGGAAATGTGTTGCTGTGCCAGCAGCGTTCCTGCTTGGGGTAAGCTAGTCCTTCTTGTACATTTATGCTTTCTGGGCTAGTCATTCCGCTCTGGTTTTTGCAGTTCTTTCTGTGTACGCTGGAGATTTTTTTGTTGCTGTTTTGATAATTACAGAATATATATGTTGTAAAGGTTTCCAGCTGCTGCTGCCATCTGTCCTGTACCAAACTACATAAAACATTTTTTTCAATCAGCATTTGGTCTCTGCAGCCACAGGAGCTGGTGTGATGCAGATTCAGTGCTGCTAGTGACAGGCAGCCTGGCAATGGGTGGAATGGGGTCTTTTTAATGATTCTTGTGGGATTGGATTCAGAATGTGGACTATGTTTCTGTCAATCTTAAACTGGGTTCCTCCATATCAGAGATTTGGAACGGGCTGTTGGTAATACAGGAGCACACATAAGTAAGCCTGGGAACTAGACATTCATTGTTAGAAATAAATGATATTTGACATTCTCGGTAAAGATTTCCAATTTAAGCTGTACTTCCTCTTGTTCTAAGGGGCCCCATCTGTACACTTCATTGCATTTTACAATGCTGAACTTAATTCACACCATGCTAAAAGTGCCCTTGAAAACAGTTGTCCCTGATGACTCCTTGCCCCAAGTGACCTCTACATCTGTCACTAAATATAGTTTTCAGCATTTTTAATCTTTAGTATTTAGAGTGAAAAAGAAAGGAATGCTTCAGAGCACACAAGAAGATAAAAATCTATGAGATCAAGTGGGATGGTCCCTCATGTCACAGTACCCAATAGATAAGTATGGTGTGCATTTATCAAATCTCTCTTCACTTTATTTCAAGTCACAGCTTCTGTTTTTTTGAACTTTGATGAGAATAACACTGTTCTCTACTTACCTCAGGTGCAGACTATGGACTACCTGATACAGCAGTTTCCAAACAGATGCTTGATTTCTTTCTGTGTTTGAATGCAATTTCTTTTCATTTTTCATCAATATTGTAGCATAAGGGAGATATCTACTGAAAGCTGATAAAATTCTCCTTGACCTAGTTCTATTGCTACAATAACCTAGGAGGTCACTTTGTGTTTTCCAGCATTATTCCTTTGGGCTTTCTACTATCTTAGCCAAATTCTCCACCATGAAGCTTTTTTGCAGCTATGCTCTTAACTAAAATAAATGCTCTGAATTAGCTTGGTATTCAGTCATTACAGTGGCCACTGTAGTTCATTTCTCTCAGTTAAGTAGTTGTGTATATTGCCACTGATTCCGTCTTATTTCAGAATCAGAAATAACTGATTCCAAGATAAAAGAATATCCTTTCAAGTAGGTAAAAGCTAAATCAAATTGTACAAAAGAGATTGGAAAAATAGTGAGTAAAACGTGCATATTCTTGTTGAATGTTACCTTGATTTAACTAAATCTAAGAATAATAGGTCTCTGGCTGGTTTAATTTCCCCTTAATTAGTAGAACAAAGACTATAAAGAATAAAAGAATGAATCTTACATCAATCTTGAACTCAACTGCTTCACAGCAAAAGCTTGCAGTGAGCCATTGAGAAAGAAGAGATAGAAGTGAGAACTGCAGATTTAGATGATCATTATTAAAAACTAATGATGTTTAGAGATAGAAATAACTGAAAAAAGAGGGATGGAGAAATTGTGCAACTCCTTTAACATTATAATACAAAGATTTCCTAAAGGTTTCCACTACAATTCACATTGCCAGGCAGCTGGGCTAAGCATGTAGCTGGGAAGCAGAAGGGGTGAAAGGATCATGTCCAGGAATCTCATGGGGACTGCATGAAATCTATCAATCCCATGGACTGTTGAAAAGGGACTTAGCATATCAGTCTATGTTTTTACCCCCCTGCCAACCAACAGAGCCTCCATTTAGGATGTTTCCAAAGTAGCTTTTCAGGTTTATAGAGGGGTAGAAGTGATCATGCTGTAAAGACACTGATTTCCCTTTCTTTGCCCAATGGTTATTCCACGTTCTCTAGAGGGACACTCAGTCTTAGAAATGATTTCTTTAATGTTTCTACTTCCACCCAGATTTTTAACAGATGTCTAAAGCTTCAGCCACTCTGAAGGGTGAATGAGACCATGACTCTATCGGCTGTTTGGACTTTTTATGTATTCCATATGGAAGTGAAGAAAACGTTTAAACAGGATTTTAGTGCTGACAACTGTGTCAGGAAGAGCTTAGCTAGGAAGAAGAGCAGGAATGGTCTATATGAACTCCTTGGAGGCCTGCAATTCTGTCCTCATGAAAGACAAAGGAAACAAACAAAAACCTTTTGAAGAAAAATAACTGCTATATCCTTTGTCACTTTGTTAGTGCTGTTGTGCATAAGCTGAAGAATATGAGGAAGTGGGGAGATGATGAGTTAAGACAGACATGACAAAGAGTTGACTATAGTCTTACTTTAATCCCACCATACCTGCCATTGTCACTGGGAAGTCATGGCTCTGGCACCTTGTACCTCTCTTACTGCAGGTAGGCAGCCTGCGAGTTGAACTGGGAAAGAGTACTGGACAGCAAAAGAAATGAGATGAGTATTCTGTGTAACTCATGAGAATGGAAAAAGAAGAAAATCAGAGAACATGGCTAGTTCAAGTGTTTTCCCCAGCCCTAAAGTTTTATTACAGTCTTTACAGGTCACGTATACACCCAAATTCAGTCACAGCTGAATTTTTCAGAAGCTACTGTATTGTTCCATCTGAATCGCTATGTGGTGCATATTCATGTGGGTGTTTGGTAAAGAGAAGTGACCTTTTGCATTCACCAATGCTTAAAGGAATTATTACTTATAAATAATTATACTTTTTTATAATTCTGAATCATAATGTCCGTGATGTTTCTCTGGCATGTTTGATTTATGTAGATGGAAGGATGAAGATGGAAGGAGAAAGCTGAATTATTTCTATGCAACATTATTTCATTCTGTCTTCAAGTTGGCTAGGTATAAGGCTACACTGTTTTATTCAGTAGTTGCTGTATACACATTTCACACTTCGTTCTCAAATCCCTGCATTATTTACTTGATATGTTGCCACTTCTGATTTATACCAATGAATAAATGAAATCAGAATCAGGTGTCTTGTCCACACCTTTTCCTTTTCCTTTGCAGAAGGTGCTGCTGGGAAAGCCCCACTTTTTCAGAGGTTCTCAAGTAATCTGTATCCAATTAGTTTACATTCATGGATAGATAAAGTTCTCTTTAATTTTTCCATGCTCAATTTTAATGCTATCAGATAAAATATTAGAACATCAGAGAATGGGAAAACCTCTTTTCTACAATGGTGCTGTATCTGGGATACTGCCATGATTTTGTTTCTCTGCTTCTGTCTCTGTAGGTGAAAAGATGTCAAATCAGATTAAATAAGGTTGCATGTTCTGTGTTACTTTAGTACTTTTGGTTATTTTACTTTTTTGGTGATCTAGCTAAAGAATTTTGATCTCAAAGGGTGTTTTAACGATTATTCTCAGTCAATTCAAGATTAAAATAAGTATTTCATATTTTACTAAAATCTATGTATGTTTTTTAAATTTTGTATCAATAATGAGACCTTGGAGGTCTCATTATTTTCAGCAACACAAAAGCATTTTCTAACAGCTGTGTTTGACATCGGACTGTGTTGATAAGGGCTACTGCAGTGTTATTTTGAAGTTTCATATCCATACATACTTTTGCAGGTAGGGTCACAGGATATCATAGCAGGGATACTGTCTGGAGCTCATCTGGAAAATGAAGTCAGTGATGAATCCTGGGACAAGTAGTCTAGTCAGGAAGCTCCAGCTCTGGAGCAAGTGGAAACCAGACGTATTTTGGCACTTCTGGTGAATATTGGCTATTGTTGAAATGGTCCAAAGTGATCTTCTGATTGAATGCCACAAGTAACAATTTTTCAGAACAGGTTCAGATGACCTGAAGAGAATCACTGTCTTTTCATCAGGAAAAAAACAAAAATAAATAAAACTTTTAACAAAATCAAAACTTCACTGTAAAAAAAAAAGTCAGTTGTGCAGAAACTGCAGTGACACTTTGTAGTATTGTACTCTAGAAATACTCCTTTTCTGCAGCTTTTTTTCTTTTTTTTTCCCCAGAATATTCTCCTAATTTACATTGCATAGACTTTGAGTTTGGTGATTAAAAACTGATCCTCTTTCTCTGTCATTCTTTGGAAAATGGAAGTGTCTCCCATGTGGGGGGTGAGTTCATGTGGTCTCTGGAGAGGGTTCCTACATGAATGGAACTTGTCGTCTTCCAAAGCAGAAAGTGTTCCACCCCCAAAGCTCCCTAGAGGTATTTTCCCTCATGAGCATTAGTGTATATGTTTTCTAATCCAAGGTGTAACATAAGAATATAATTAACTAATGTAATTATCAAATCAAAATGACCTTTTGAGTCTTGAGAATGAGATTTCCTTCCCACTACTTCACAGTTCAGTTCTGTTATCCCTTTTTTTGTGGAGTGCCTTGCCACACAGGCATTCCTGTGAGGGAGTAGGGCTGTGTACGTTAAAGAGAGTACTCTGCCTCAGCAAGGGTGGCAGAACCAGGCCTTCTCTGAGTTCAGTCCAGTCACAAACAATTAATCCCTGTTAAAGAAATTTGTAACTATGGAGAGAATGAGGAATTCTGTAGGAATCAAAACTTTCGGCAGTGCCTCAGTTCCTGCAGAAAGTAGGGTTTAATGTTTTCAGTGGGAAGGTCACCCACTCTATGTCCCCAAGTGAGTACATCAGATGGTTTTGAGGGTAACGTGTCTCTAATTGTTAGTGATTGTCTTCCTCACAGCATGAGCTGTTACATAGAGCTCAGCTTGTTCTCCATTTTGATGTAATTAATTCATGTCCATTTTATGTCCAACTCATCAGTCTGGTAACTTAGAGCACCAATTCATTACAGTAATAATTTGTCATCATATTTATTTAACTAATAAGTTATTTTTCATACTCAGTGAATATACTTGGCCACTATTGGGAAAAAATTTAACTGAATTAAAAATCACATGCATATGAGGCTTATAGACTTACTAGAAATGCATAACAGATATAAGGTAGTAAAGAAGCAAACTGTTTTAATGCATCGTATTGTTAGCCTTGACCACAGTGTCATCTCCTTTTGACCAAATGAAAATGTCAAAAAAGAACATATCCACAGATTGGGGGCCACTGGTCCAGGCAAACTACAGCTAACTTTGTCTAAACATAGATGAGAAAAACAATTCTAATTATTTTATCTCAGCATTTCCAGTAGACCTTTGCTTTTAATTTATAAGAATAGCATTTTCCCGTCTTATTTCTCACGTAGTATCAGAATTTGCTGTCACTTGCCATGAAGATTATTTTTATTTATTAATATTGTGTACATTATATATAAACAGAACATCTATACTTAGTTAAATAAAAACCTTAAATAGCTGAATAAATAAAATATCTTATGCATGCCATGTGTGACTACAATCACTACTTTGATGTGTCTAATATTCACAGAATGTATTAACACTGGAGTTTCCCACAATGATAAAAGAATCATTTGGGAACTTAATTTTATTCTGTAATTTACACTGTAATGGTTCTGTGGTGAGTTTGTTTTCCTCAGAAATAAAGCAAGTGTTGGGAATCTGATGGCATGGTTCTTCAAAGCCTGCTGTAGTTGCAATGCTCATTTTATTTTGTTTCAGTGCTATAGCAGGAGAATGTTTTAAAAAAAAAAAAGGGGTCCTAGGGTTTTCTCATCAGAAAGCACCATCTAGTGTCGCTTTTTAAAACTATGGCCAAAAATATAAAAGACAATACAAAAAAACCCAACCACCAACCAACTTCTCAGGACTTTACTGTAAAATAAAAATCTGGAAAGAAGAAATGACACTGGCTGCACAAGTAACAGTGTTGGTTCATTACACTGGTATAGTAAAAAGATTTCCTTGGCACTCTTGAGTAATAAGTTAACTCTAGGGTCCTTCCAGAATGTTTTGAATCATCTCTTGCTATCATGTATTTTTGATCTCTTGCATTCCAACCTAAGATACAAGGCAGAAACATTTCTTTGTGACCTGGATGCACATGAAATGGCTATATTTCATACAGACTGTAAGAGAGAAATGACTTCATTCAGCAGGCAGGATGCTGTAGTAAAATCTGAATTATTTTTTTTCTTAAGTATGCTTATTCTTGTCACAATTTTAAAGCCATATTTTTCTTCTAGTTTATGTATTTTATTGTTTAGGCTTGTTTCTAAATCCATTCACCTGTCATATAGCACTCAGCAGAGTGAATATGTTTACACCAAGCCTCTAGGGTAGCCTGGCTTCTTTGGCAGTAGCCAACCTCAGATGATTAGTCCACCTGATGTGTATGATTCAGGAGAAAGCCTAAGTTTTGGTGGGATGAAAATGAGCAGGACTAGCTGTAGGAAGTGAATGCTGCTTTCCTGACAGCTCATGTGCTTGTGGTTAGGACCTGGGCTCTCTCCCCTGCCCCAATGAGCATATTATACATGTTCCAATAAAGCATTTCACACAAAGTACGGAAGTTTCAGCAGAGACTGCTGAGAAAGACTTGCCGTTGTATTCGTCCTAGCCCAGGGGTTAGAACAGCCTCACTGATGCCGGTGAAAACTGTCATGTTAGCATGTTTCAGCTAGTAAGGAAAGCAGCCAACTTTCTGCTGACAGGACCAGTAGATCATGTGAATGATTCTTGAAGCTGCAGAGTACTCAGAGTCCTCTTATCTCAAGAGAAGCTCTAGATGTAAAATCTCTCCATGAATTGCTAATATATAAAGTATGTACTGGTGACTGCTGTAAGGGAAGTGTCTTAGGCATGGTATAGCAAATGTGACATACAGTTTTCTCCTTTGGGAAAACGACAATTAAATTTTAGGTTTAGATGGAAGAAATACGGAGCAGTATTTAGTTTGCCTGATGTCTTTTGAATCTATAATGTTTAATATGTAACAGAATTTTAAATTTCAGTCTCTGGAGACCAAATACATGCATAACAATAATTATCAAGAATTTGATCTAAAACCCACTGGAGTCTAGGAAACATTTTCAGTAACTCCTCTGAGAATTTTTGATCTGTCCTGAAGTTATCTGTTTGATTAATAAAGTGAAGCATGTTCTGAAGAAATCAAAGGCTCATAAATAAAGAACTGGCTAATAGCTAGGGCAGCCTTAGCAGAATTCCTCAGTGAATTAATACCTTTTAAAGTTGAATTAAGCTTTAAAGTTTTAGAGAACCGTTTTTCATATGTGGCAAGATTTTGGCTCTGGAGAAAAAGGATGAAACAAACTGACTGATATCGTATGAGTCCTTAAAAGAATTCCAATAAAATAAACAAGGGCTAGAAAGAAATGAAATACAATGGCTTGAGAACTGGAGGCAGGAGAGATGTTATAGAAACCATCTGAATGATGGCAAAAGGTCTGTGCAGTGATTTAAGTCTGGAATTTAATGGGAGCACTGAAATTCAAATTTACTGCAGACACTAGTAGTCGATCAATTGCTATTGTTGCCATTACTGTGATAGCTATTGCTTTAGAATGATGTAGTTTTTACTCTAGAGCAAACCTAGGAAAAAACTTCAGATGCATTAAGCATGTAAAAAAATGGTTGAAAAAAACATGTGAAAGCAACTTCTATTGTTTTAGACCAAACCAAAACTGAACCATAACATTAAATCATAATGTTTCAGAATATTTGGGGGTTTTAAGGTGAAATGTTATCTTTTGGGAAAGAGGTGAAATTGAAGGAATGTTCTTTTTCAGGGAAATCTTGTATTTATCCAAATAAGGACATTGAAAATAAATGGAGAGGGTATTAGAACACTAAAAGGAACTGCTGACCTAAGACAGACAACTTGGATGCAAGGAAGGACAGAAGTAGATTAAGTATTCTCGAATCAGACTGCGTTTGCAAACAAACAATTACAAAGGGAAAGTTCACAGACAGAGCTGGGTTTCTGCATGGGCAGAACCTTATCGTGTGATAGTTGACAGAGACATGATTCACGGAACTCTGTTGTCCCTTCCATTCCTGCTAATGTAGTGACAAGGAAAAAGGTCAGAGTAAAATATAATGCACTAAAATACTCTCCGGTCCTCGTTCTAGCATGCTTCCTAAGGATAGGTGAAGTATGGATTGAATACCAGAGAAAAAACTGGTTGAAATTTGGGATGTAACCTAATAATAAAAGCATGCAATTTATTGAACATGATCTGCACTAATCCATAGTTTAAGTTGAAAGATTCATTAAATACCTCAGGTTTTGGAGCCATTCCTAAAGCATTAAACTTGAAAAATACAACATAACTGTTTACAAAATTGGTGAGTTGATCCCTGCTTTCCCAATGCAAATGCTTCAGCTTCATATGTCAGCAGTTTATACCAGAATCATAGATGTCTTTGAATTTTATGTTAAGTTTTCAAGGTAGTAGAAAGACCTTAAAAAATATGGATTTCATATATTTAGAACTCAGAAGACATCTGAAACACCAAAATATCTCATTGTATTTAAGACAATTTATATTTGTAGCTTGATTAAAGTTTTCGGAATATGAGGGGCGGGGGTGACGTATGCAGAGGAAAATGGAAGAAGTAGTCTGTGTTACACCTTGTTTTCTGCTTGCATGGAAGCCACATTCTTGGTTTTTATCTTGAGGCTGTGAGTGAACTTTAGTTATATAGTGACACTATGTGTACGTATATATGTCACTGTATGTATGCATATGGATATGTATATAGTGATTATCAGTGTTCTTTGATGGTTTGACCTCTAAAATTTTCCCGGAGGAATGGGCAACTGAATTGAAAATTTAAGTCTGCTGAGAGTTAATATAGTCTATAGCTAGATTTTGCACTTCTAGAAAAAGTCCATAGACCTACAGACACTTGGCAGCCTGGACTGAGAACGAAGTATAAATACATGCAGGTACATGATACGAGCACCAGATGGCAATAGAAAGACATTGTGGAAACATTTCAGTGCTATTCTCCTTTTAATTCCGTGTAATGAGAAAATGAAGGACAATATGAGAAAATGAAGGACAATAAAACTGCTTTGACCCTGTTTGAAAATGTTGGTTAGTAGGAATAGATATTCTGCCCAATGAAGCATGATTTTCTATTGAGAAAGGCCCAAGATTTCATGGACAGTAGGTTTTGAGAAGAGAGCAAGTAGAAATTGTCTCAGATGTCAGTTTAATTCTGAAGAGGCAAAAATAAATTTTGTAATGCATTAGTAGCTGTATTAATATTAGTAAGAGCCTACAGCCCTTTCTTGTTAGCCACTGCCTCAGGAAAACATGAACCAATAGCAAAAACATCTGCTCTGTCCCTGGAAGTACGTGAAGAGCTGCCTCAACTGTCACTGCTCAGGCTGTGCAAGAAAAGTGGCACAGTGTGTAAAAGAGCACCTGATCAGTTGTGGAAGCAGCAGATATTAGCATGGGAGCATCACTAATATCACTAGGACGTTTCCGGTTGCACAGTGTAGGTGTACGCAGTGGTGAGGAAATTTAGTTGTCTCATCAGCCCAAGATGTGACTATTTTTTGCAGAGCTGCTCATGCAAACTGCTATGCAAAGGCTGTTGCAATACAAGAAGCATGGGCTTGCCTGTCTCTGGCATTAGTTAGGTTGCGATCCTAACTAGAAAAGCTTATTGTCTAGAAAGAGTATGAAGTGTGAACTGGCTAGCAACTACAGAAATTAAAATCACTGTTGATAGGTATTATTAAAAGAAGGTATGTTTGTAACAGATTTGCTTTGAATTTACAGTTCTGAGTGAATGTGACCTAGCGTCTGGAGCCTTACTGAATTTTATAGCTGAAGTGGCATAGAGTTTATGAGGATGAGAGGTGGTGGCTCCAGCAATGAGCATATAGTTCTGAAAGCGGGACTCCAAGTACAACTGTTTTTATCCCCTGTTGAAGCTTCTCCCCAGAACAGCCTCAGAATTAGTATTCACAAGAATCTATTTATAGCCATCTTATCTGATAAAGTGCCAATTGGTTTTTTGTTCTGAACCAGTAGAAAGGAGATTACAGTCTTGGCTTTTACAAGAGATTTGTGTGTGTGTGTGTGTGTGTGTGTGTGTGTGTGTGCTTGTGCTAGGGAAGTCTGGTGACTGGCAGCCACCTGAAAGAATTAGATTCACCTTCAGTCAGCAAGATGTTTTCTACCTGTGAAGGTCTGAAAAACCCAAAGTGACACTTGCTAAATCATTCTCATCACCCTGTTGAAAACCATTTTCTCATTAAATATTATTCTTTTCAATATTATTCTTTTCATTTTTTTCTTCCAAAGGATACTTCCTTGTGTTATCTAAAGAAGCGCAAAAGAGGTTGACAACCTCATTTAATCTTTTTCTCAGCTAAAATGATTTTTCCCCCACAGGTCTCTGTGAGACATCTCAAACTCAGAGTGAAAAAATGTGAAGTTTTTCTGTTTATCAAAATGTGTTGCAGCTGCAAGTTTTAATCATAGCCAGGGTAAAGATTAGCCTGTTACTGTGTTTAATATCAAAAAAGTAACCAGATAGCTCCCAGGCCTATGAGCTAAGACCATAATGAAGATTTCGATCATGCCAAATTTTGACCATGAGTCAGTACAGTATTTTTCAACAGACGTAGTCATACATTGATGTGTGGGTTTGTATGCATGGAAATAAACACACCCTTACACGACTCAGTGTGGATGGTAATGATGTATTAGTAACTAATGTGAAAGAGTCTACAGTCTGCAATGTGTTAAAATAGAACTGGTAACAATTTAATTGGTAACATCTTTTTGAAGGAGACATCTGGGTGCAGTAGAAAGTTACCTTGAATCTATAACAGCATTTAAGATCTCTGGTTTAGTTAACAGATGGCAGACAGGAAGCTGTAAAAGAGTAAGACTGAATTAAAATGTCTATAACCCATTTTGTTTCCTCTAATAATCTGGAAGACCTTGGTAGAGGTCTGAAAGCTCATTTGATTGCAGTAAGACCAGGTGATATATTCTCTAAGGTACGATAGGGGAGACATTTTTCAGTATGTCACAACAGTAGTATCAAGCAGCAAATAACAAGGCAAACTCTGAATTTAGGTACTGGTGTACAGTTTATGTATGACACTCTCCACTTTTCACAAGCTCTTTTTCTGGCCTAACCTCAAACTGTAGGGAATTGAATCTTCCATTTACTAGTTGTCCTACTACTTAACTGCATTGAGGTAGTGAGAAGGTGAAATCCTTTTCTTTCCTTCCATTCCATTACACTGAATATACTGTTTACCCACAGGATGGAAGCAGCTGACTTTTGATCACCAGTGAGCCATTCCTTTTCATTGATTTAGTTTTCTTGTTAAACAGTCAGTTTTAGTGCATAAGGATTTAGAAAAACTAGAGCCCCTTTGCTTTTCTTAAAATCAAGTGCTGCTCATTAGTTTTGCATGAAAACTGATCTATGTTCATTGTTCTTAATTTTCTTCCTGACATTTATTTTTCTGGATTGTTCTGTCAAGTGGTGTACATCAGCATGTAATCTGCACTTTCAGCTTACACACTAATGGATTTTCTTTCCTTAAAACCATAAGAAAATTGTACCAAAAGGTGGAGTGGGTGTCAACAGTGTTTCTATCTGAAAAGTACATATGTGATCTGCTCTTATGCATTTAAATATCTATAGAAAATCTACTGGGCCAGAATGGATTTGGCATTGAGGCACATAAAAGACTGAATGGGGAGAAGAAGGAGGGTCAGATTTGCTGCTCCATTCTCTGTTTCCATTTTGATTTATCACATCATTTTCATTCTTTCTAGTACAGGCAAAGCTGGGCCTATAAATTGATTATGGTAAAAGGCTTATTATTTTCTGACCCCATGTTATCAGAAACATCTACATCTTTGTGACATTCTGAAAGATGTATACTATAGATTTTTGGTAATCTTTACAAAATGTGATAAACTGACTTCAATTAGAAGAGCAGAAAGGGAATTCCGTTATTATGCAATCATTCCATGGCTATTGCTATTGCTTGAACAGCTAGAGAAGTTGTGCTGCTGTTGAGGAAGCATCATTTGACTTTAAAAACAAGGAGGCATATCTTCTCTTTTGCCAAAAAAGGGCTATTCCCGCAATGCTCTACTCAACAGCTTCCCAAATTCATGGCTCTCATCCCTGCCTCTTGTCATCTTTCTTTATCTGCATTGTATACAGATAATCTGGAACAATATGGGTTATTTTGCTGCCTTGTCTATACTTCTAGTCTCTGTTTCTTATTCTGAGTTCTGCATTAACATGTCTACAGTTCTGGGCAATTTTGTGGACCTGCTAGATGATAAGTAAGGACATTAACACAGAAGAGTCATAACAAATGAGACAATTCAGTATAAAGCCCAATGAGAAGAAACAAAAATGGACAAATAATCATTCTATATAACAGGATTACATACAGTGTTGCTTCAGATCAAACTCTTTGGTCTGCTTTTGAGTTTGTTTAACTCCAAGTTATATCTGTACAGTATGATGAGGACAAGCTAACACGCTTACAGAAGCAAGCTAACCAAAGCACTTTCTATCACAGCAGACTCTAATTTTTACTTTGTTAAATGTTGAATTTCCTTGAAATCTGTATTTGCAGGATCCTTTTTTTTTTTCATTTGGAAGATTACCTTGGCATTATTCTGTCAATATGACGATCTGAAAAGCTTCTGTAAACACTGGCTGGTCAGATCATAATCATCTTCAATAATAGATACTACTTTCATTTTACAGATGGAGGTTTGAAACACATGGTTAAGCAGCTTTTCTAAGGTTACATTATTCATCGCAAAGCTGGGCCAAAATGTTACATACTTAAAGCAAATAGCTTTTTATGTTTGTAGTAGCTGTTCATTTCTCACAGTATGTATCTCTCATTTTAAGCACTTCCAATGATACCAAGACCTTAACATTATAATTAAGAAGTTATTTAAGTACCCAAAGAACCATGTTGATTTGGATTATATTTACAGAAGCCTTTTGGATTCAAGCATAAAGGTGGAATTACAGTACTTCTCAAAAAGCTTGCTAGGTTTGCTTGTTTTTCTCTGCCATTCTGTGCAGCTTTAAACTTTGGTGCAAAATGTCACCATTTTATAACAGCTGTACCCAGAATCATAATGAGTCATGGTATTTGTAAATCACAGCAATATGGCTTTGCATGATCCGCTCTCAGTCTTGTTAGTCTGAATATAAGTTTTAAGTAAGAAGTTCTTTGCATAACTTTTTTTTTTTTTTTTAAAGTATCTAAAAGCAAAAGTGTAAAGGGATATAAAACATACAGGATATATTTGAATTAGACATCAATAAAAAAGAAACCCTATTTATTTCCTTTGAGTCCTTGAAGAGAGCATTATTACTGCTTAACCAGTTAAATAATTCTTTGGCAAAATTTAAGGGTATTATATTAACAGAACATATGTTTAGTGTTCAAGGTAGATAATGACAGATTCATATAAGGTGTGAAAATTCTAATTACTTGCCCCTGAAGCAGCACAGTTTACAAGACAAATAGGTGAAGGGAGCTTAACGTTTTGATATTTGGAAAAACTCTAGGTTTTCCTCAATATTTTTCTTGCTGTTATCTCTATTTGCATTTAGAATATGTTAGTTAAGAACAATTCAGGGTTGTAATACTCAAAATAAATAGCTGCTTATTTATACAATACCAAAGTAGTTTGTTGGGAAAACCTGTGATTAACATTTCCTTCAAACTGCCACCTTGTTAAGGCTCTTTGAGCTACTCATCTAGGTTAAGGCAGGAGTATTGACCTGTGAGGGCATATTATAGGAACATAGAACCTATACAGGAGTATTGGCCTCAGGTAACAGAAAAAACAAGATAAAGTTGTTGATGAGAAAGGTGAATTGTGGTGAAACTTATGATTTTAGGCTACACTGCTTGCTTAGACATAGCAAATCAAAATAGAGCAAGGTGAAAAGGCATCTTTCAGTGGGACTTTAGGTCTTTGTGGCCCCTTGCCAAGTTGGGTATGGTAAAATTTGGAGCAGAAGTTTGTAGGGGAATTCCCCCTAATAAACACAGGCAATGTCTTTTGTGCAAGGAGAGAATGACTGAGGTGCACCCTTTGATCCTCAGCAATACCTGAAGTGTCACTATGAAATACAGCCTGAGGTTAGCTCTGCGCTTGAGAGATACACTTTGAATTTTCTGCTAGAGGCGCAAGTCATAGCAGATCTTCCTTGTGAAACTGTGCATTCCTATTTTAAACCTGTTTTCATGCCTTTGCATGGTAAGGGGCTCCAGTTGTGCAATGCTTTAAAAATCAACTCTCCCCTTATGTATTCTTTTTCTTTGGGAGGGGATGTTAGTCATAAACACATTGGTTCCTTGACAGTAAGTCAGTCTTGACACATTTTTGCCAAGCTCAGTAAAAAATGGTGTGTATTTAGAGGCTTGGACAGAGAACCAGGTATCATTACCAACAGGAATGGATCAAAAATAACTTGAAAGGATGCAATTTCTGAGTCAAACATTTTTACGGAGAATGTTAAATGTGTGATAAACTGAGCAACATTTTAAGTTTTCAAGTGTTAATATAATGATCATAATGATCTCATTCTATTATATGATCGATGGCATCACACCACACATAACAATGAAATTAATTTGCAGTTTTCATTGATGAAATATATGCTAATCTAGCTTTTTCTTTGACCAGGACTATTGTGGAAAAGAGGAAAAATATCCCATAATAAATTCTGTAATTTGTAGCCACTGCCTTTTATGTGTACCACAGGATTAATTGTACGGTTAGATGAAAAGCAAATTGAAAAATACGCGAGAAGAATATATTGAGAAGCAGTCAGGATAATGTATCCTAGAGCTAAATTTACAATGTAAAACCAATACTGTACATTGATAGCACCTAAGAGTAATGCATGTGCTAGCGAAAATTATATTGCAATATGCCTTGATTACCATCTGCTTGATTTTAATTAATTTCCTTAATTGGAGAACAATGCATTTTCTAATTACACATGAAAACACCACTAGTCTTTATCTAATGCACCAACTCTCCTGGTAGACCCACTGCCTGTCTAATTTATAAAGCCTCATCTCAGTGAACACGGGCTGTTTGGCAGACTCTTGACAATTACTCAAATTAATCATATGTGAAGCAACATTCCAAACTTGTAATTTAGGTGCAATAAAATTCTAACTGTGAATAACTCAGCTCATACAGATACAAGGGTGAAACCTCCACCAGAAATGTAATTAGAAAACAATACAGCTGAAGCTGGAATCAAATCTAAAGTGAAATGTACCATCCGAATAAATGCTTTGGAGATAATGGCTTTGACCACAAGAATGGAAATTAGTCTCCTTACTTTAGACCAAAAAGGTAGTGTAATATAAAATTAACTTATCAGGTAAATAATAAAATATTTAAACCACACAATCAAAACATCAATCCCAGAGGACAAATTTATACTACTTGTAGCTCTATTGAGATCTAACTTAGTTACAGCCAAAATAAAATTGGCTCAGTGATTTAAACTAGAATTTTTTCACATTAATTTCCCTCTTTTCTGCAGACTAATAGAATAAATCCATCAAGGTATGCCTGTCTTGTGGCTTAATCTTTTTCTGGATATAGTCCATCATAGTTCAGCAAGGTACCCTTCCACAGAGTTCCATTTCTCTGGCTGAAGCTTGAGAGTGTCCTAAATAAGAGTAAGGAGGCTTGGCTCTTATCTCACTTATCACCTGCCTCATTTTTGCAGGATTAATTCTATGACAACTACTGTTACCAACCCTCCTTATTCTCCTGCCATCCCATAAATGTTCTGTTTTAATATTATTGTTCATGTAAATAATGGTGATATTATTTCAAAGTGGGAGACCTAACTCCTTATTAGAAATACTTACAATGGTCAAACAATAATAATTCTTGTATGTAATTCTTCTCTATCTGAAATAGGGAAAACTCAGAAGAATTTTATTATCCTGGTTCTAATCATTAGCCTCATACACCACCAAGAAAGAACTAGGAAGATATTTAATCTATCTCTTCTCATGCACTCACTGTAAAGATTGCAGTCCAAATACATACAGATTTCAGGGGGCTTTACTGGAACTCTTAGCGGATTTAAATGTTTCAACCACAGTAAATATCACATTTCATTTTACTACTGATAATGTACCTTCCGATTATTTGCTAACATTTAAACAAAAATGTAAATATTTGATAAATGGATCATTCCTCAAGTTTAGCCTCAAACAGTCCACCTCCTCTGTGTGGAGCAGAGATTCCTGGGGTGTTCTCTGTCATCCTCTGAGCACGTTTTCTTGCAGATTCACAGCTTCTGAACCAGCATGTCACAACTGCTGGCTGTAGGCGGGAGTCCTGCCTCCCATGCTGTCTGTGCTTTGCCACTCACTTGGTAGGCGCACGAACCCTGAGATTCCCCAGTTATGTTAGTAGAGAGACTTTATTACTTCACCTCCCTTACTTGCTCTGTGCCTCCTGAGCCTACACGGCGCAGCTGAGAGAGTATTTGATGACATTTTGTCTGGTGCCAGTAGTCAGAGACTCACATTCTCCTACATTGGTGTGATACCCTATATATGTAGCAACAGAAGGAAAGTTTTTAACTTGCCTAGGCTACATTTGTTAAGCAGAAACCTTTCCGCTTACTACTGAGGCAGTTCTGCCCTATGAAGAAGTGCCAAGCCTGGATATCCACATCAGGAAGAGAGTTTTCTCTGAGGAGGCAAGGAAACTTCAATGGATGTTTTATACAGTCTGTGATCAGATTTCTGTTCTGAGGCATTCTTACACTTGTTTTATCAATGTGTTGCAAAGAGTCATTTCATGTAACTTTCAAGTCCAAGCATCATATACCAAACTATAAATAAAACAGGCAGAAAGTTATGCTCTTTATGTGGGATTAAACTTTTTATAGCAGTAATAGTATTCGTCAGAAAAATAAGAATATTTGAATTTAAGGGAGTAGAATTTTGTTTGAGGTGGTTTAAGTTAGCATGCTGTGTGTAAGTGGATATTCTCTCTGCTTCCACTCTACTAATTTTTTAATTTAGAAATGTAGCCAATGAGCATGCTGTATCTGATAAACTAGTCAAGTCCTTGCTATGTTATGAATAAATACTGAGATTGAGACTGGACACCTTTTTGAAGCTAAAGAAGGAGGTAGACAACAGAAGCCAACAATGGTGACGTATATCATGCAGGAAATAGCTTTAATTTCTTCTGAGGAAAGTTACATGGAGGTACTTGGTGTACCAATGCAAGGTAGCATTAGGGAATTTATTTAACATCTGTGCCTGAGATTAGATCTCTGTAAGAATATCTGAGGACTGCGCTTCCCCATAGGACATTTTTGACAGTGTTTCATGGAATTTACAGATTTTATACCATCTGGTGACAATTGTCTTGATATGTTTTTGACAGAATCCTGCTACTCTTTTGCTAACAACTGGTGGGAAGCCAGGCAGGTGTACTATAGCAGGAGGTCAGGGCTGACCTATTTGCTGGGTGGTCCTGAAGAAAAAATCTGCTGTTTAGAGCCATTATCATTTCAATGATCTGTGAACTGTAGTGGGTGAATTTCTTGTCAGATGAGTTTGCGCAGTTACCAGAACCATGCTACCTTTGATAGCAAAATTATAAATAAATGTCTCTACACTCTTTTTTTTTTTTTTTTTAATATGTGCATATAAAGCCTGACAGCAGTAAGGATGCATTTGTGCAGACTTACCAATGCATCCTCAGGAGAACTGATCTCGTGAGATTTAAACTGAAAAGCATGATTACAGAGTGGCTATATTTTAAATGGCATAATTCTAAATTATCTTCCAGCAGCTTTTAATGACTGGTTTTGCACCAATCAGAATATTGTCTTTCCACTTTTTTCTTTGATAGTGCCTTGTCTTTTTTTTTCTTTTTCTTCTGCTTCCTAAGGTCAGTGTCTTTCAAAGATTTGCTGCCAAACTATTACACTTTCCGACTCATTTGTCTCTGAAGGAACAAAAGATAAATTCAAGGGTGGGCTGTAAAAGGGCTAAATTTCTGGACAGCAAAGAGTAATGATGAATTGTGTGCAAAATGGCACTGGTACTCCTGCACCCTTCCCTCTGCAATTTCACTCAGCTGTCTGGGTGCCTGAATCTATCCCAATATCAAAAATGTGGAAACCTTTCCAGCCTGGACGTATATGATATTTCATGTCAACAATAGAAGAAAATGGATTGACATGATTAGCTACATTTTGTATCCAGCGAGAGTTTGCCAGGAAGATAAAGAATGTTATTGATGACCAATTAATCTTTTCTTTTTGAAAGCCTAGGATGGGAAAAGTCTCTTTAGGGTTGATTTGCAGGAGCATATAGGCACTAAATCTTCTTTTAGATGCCAGTATTTAGATGTCACTAGCATTCACAAAAATGTCTACTCAGCTCTTGACTGACCATGGAGGCAGCTGTCTCTCAGCAGTGGAGTTTTTGCTGGTGAAGCTCCTATAATTTTTCTTCTGCTGGATATATGTGTAATTACTTGATGACACCGCCATAGTTCATACCTGAGACATAGCAGGATTCACCAGCGACCCTGTATCCATATCCACAGGTTCTTTATAATTGTGGTGTGATTGCCGCCTCATATACAGTATGCATCTACAAAACAGATGAGAACATTCCTGCCTTTGACTAATTTACAGTGGGGATTTGAGTGTGGATCTTCCACTTCTGACAATTTCTAATGTCTGATACAGAGAATGTTCTGGAAATAATCCCAGTTCTCAGTCCTTGTCCTTCCCCTTGTTCCAGTTTATTTTTAAAATTAAACATTTCTTAGGGTGTGCTTCCAGCTGAAGTAATCATTGAACTGTAGAGTCACTCTCAATCTGCTATTGGCCCACAACGTGTGTGGAAAGGACAGATAAAAGCTATGACTTTTAAACAGTACAGACTGGGTAGATCAACCAATCACATCACTGCTTTTGACAAAAACATTCAGAGACACAAATAATTGTTCGGTATTCATCTTCTACTGAGCCAGTTTAGTTGGGCTTGGATTAAAGGTTTATTGGGTTTTGTAAGAAGGGGGCAGATTTTCCCTAAAGCCAAAGCTGAGTGAAAGACAGAAATACAATGTAATTGAAAGTGGTAAAGCACTGAAATTATTTGCAATTTACCTATAACAAACCAGCTCATTTTTAACAACATTTTCAACAGTATTTTAATGTACTTTTACAGTCTTATGAAAATAATTTATTAACTAGGGTTTAGATACTAACTACTTTCTAAATAATTTAAAGAAAGTTGTAAAATATGATGGAAAACATAGTAAAACTGTGTAAACAATGGTTGAATTTTCACTTTTGAGGAAAACATGGTTTTATATCTGAAAACTTTTTGGTTAGCTCTAAAGACTAATACAAACAATGTATGTCCATGGGTTATGGTGGATCATACCTGTGCTTCCAGGTTATGGCTGGAATTTATAAACTTTTCAAGATAAAATGGAGGCTAGGATATGAACCTTGTGTCTTGAGCTATGATGCAAGGAAAGGGTCCTAAGACTTGCATCTGGCACTAGTACTGTCACTGAGAAAGAAGTACTGTGGTAGCTCATACAAATACTGTTATTTTTCTGGCTAGGGTCCTCTGGCCTACAATTGAATGCAGATTTACCTGTAGCTTTCTGCTTACATCATTTGGAAGTCAGATATTTGAGCAGGTGATGGTTTGGGGTTGTTTGGTTGGTAATTCTTACGGCATAATAGAAAATACCCTATTCAGCAACTGCCTTCAGTATACTGATTTTTTATAACTGTAAACTCCTATTTTTCACATGGATAGTCTATAGCACACAGCTTCTTCCTCTTTGTGAAAAAATCACACTTGCATTAAAAAGTTGTGGTTGAGTTACAGATGCAGTGGAAATGGTAATTTTGTTTTACATATTTGTGAACAAGAATTTTAAGAAAAAATCATTGCCATAATAAAAAAAGGTAGTGAAGTCCACAAAAGGATTGGTATGTAAGGCTTACATAATTCAACTATAGTTCCTTTCAGTCTATCCAGCTACTCTTAGAGGCTTCTCCAAGAATGTTTTTATCTTGTGGGAGTGATTTTGAAAAAAATAGTTTAATTTTTTAATATAGTCATTGCTTCTAATGGCAATACCTCAAAAAAGACAGAAATGTGCAGAAGTTGCAGAAGATAAGAATCTCCAATACGAAGGTTAATCCTGTTGGCAAAATATCATTATTTTGAAAAAATGCATTTCCTTTATGAGAAGTACAGATGGCAGTGTTGAATAAATTACTCGAGCTGCATCTTCACAGGAAAAGTGACAATTTAGCTTGCTTGAAGTACAATCTCAAGCTCAGTGACTGTCTCTCTCATTATTCAGTCAGGTCAGTGACCACCTCATTGTATTACCTTAAATAATTAAGAGGGTAAAGCTTCTGCTAATACTGGAGAACAGTAAGGATTTTGTACCCAGTATAAATTGAGCATGAGTGAAGTGCTTGCCAGGTAGTTAATCAAAGTAAAGGGCTGCATTTTGAATCTAACTTTTTAGTTATTTAAAATGGTGTAGTTATGTTGATTGCCTTGAAATTATGAAATTATACAGATTACATCACCTGGGAATTCATATTTTGGATTTCTTCCTAGAATGAAAATCTCTTCTCTTTTAAACTGAATTATTTCATAATTAGATATTACTGAGTTTAAAACCATTATAGGGACTTGCTAGCTTCGCAGCGAGTTAAAATTAGGGGCTGACACTGCAGTCCTGGGTGCTGTGGGCATGAACATTGCCATTGGCTCTGAGAATTGAGTAGACTGCATGTGAGAGAAACAACCCATCTATATGATGGGCACAGCTCAGGTTTCAGTAAATGTGGCCACTGAGTGCCCTGCAAAATTATAGGATGAGTCCTGCTGAAGGTTCTGCTCCAGGTTCAAAAGCTGTTTTCGGTACTGCAGAGGCCTTAAATGATTTTTTTTGAACTGTGACTGAGGGAGCCTGGTTTCTTCTGAATCTATGCATTGTAGCTGAGTGCCTGTCACGCTAAAGAAGCCCTGACTGAAATATATGCCAGAGTAAAGATATACACGAAAAGCTTTATTTCGTGTGGGTTCTCTGGTGTCTAGCATGGAATATTTTTAAATCTTCTATCATGTGGCTGAGTTTCAGGGAAACTGGCCAATGAATTCATAAGCCATGGGCTGACAAGTTTTAATACATACAGTGGGAGAGACATGGTTTCCAAAGAAGGAAACTGAATGTATGTGAGTGAAGAAGAATGCTCAGAGTATGAGGGATCAGAACTGTAACAGCTGTGGTGCAGTTGCATGCCTTTGGCTTTAGGGGTAACAGTCAGAGGTATAGGAAGTCTATAAGAGGGACAGACAAGCTTTAAAAACAAACATCTGCACAGAAAGGGGGCCCTTACCTTCAGGTGGTTGAGGATTACCATCTCTGTCATCACTAGGTACATTTTCTGCTTTGCAGCATCATTCTGTGGAAATTCCTCCTTGTGTATTTTGTCTCTCTTCATGTCACATACACACAGACACATAGACAAGAGGCCACGTGAACTAGCAGTAGGGTGTTACCTCTCTTCTTATTTCTATGCACTTTGTTCAGTATGACAGATGCCTGCACTTCATTTAATTTTTGCAGCTCCAAATACTCTCCCTTCTTCATGAATCAAAATAACTTCATGCCTTTCTCTTAAAAATATGTGGTGCTGTGGTGTTCTCCTTTTACTCAGTGGCCTAGTACTTAGTGCATGAAGATGGCTGATTTCTGGGATGGGATATTGATTTCAGAAAGAAGGCAGTGAACAAGAGCAAGCATGACTTTCCTAGAAAGGGGTTCACCAAGGTTTCAGAGAGTTCCAATGCATTTTCTACATTGAACAAGGGCCAACTCATCAGAAATTTTTAAATTTTTTGCTTATGTCCCAAATTGTGTCATAACCTAGGGCTAAATGTCTTTACACTTACTTAGATTTTGCAGTTGTGTAGGTATTGTATTTTCCATCTTTTCATGGTAGGAGTGAAATGGATATTCAAGCTCATTTGGGATCAGATCCATGCAAAACATTAACTAACCATAATTTCTATGAAAGCTTGTTGTTCGATAAAAAAAAAACATTACCCAGGTTGTGTGTAAAATATTTCCCACAATAAGGCTGCCAAAGGCTAATGGCATGTTTACATCATGTTTAAACATGATCAGTTTAGGTTTTGCTTCTAGACCCGTTTTGATTAAATGTACTTCACACAGTAATAAAGTCCATTAGAACTAGAGGTACAACACTCTGTATTAGCTGAAAGTATATGATATCTCTGTTTTTTCTGCAGAATGTATTTTCTCAACATATGATGTTAAAGTCCTAATAATTTTTTTTTGTGGCACTCTTTACCCTAGCATCTGTATTGTATGCAAACACTGTAGGATTTTCTTTCACAAGAGAGGAGATTCCATTATAACCCCAGTTATGCAAATGAATGTCTGAAAACATTAAGATCAAAGGTGTGTATTATTATTAATGTCAATAGAAAGAACACAAAACTGAAAATACCTGCTCCTTAACATTGTAGGGAACAGCTTCCCTTGGCTCCAGTTGCAGTGCTGAATACCCAGTTCTTCTCCTGTATCTGAAGTCACATATTCAGAATACTAGGCTTGCATCTTATAACTACCAATCTACACTTAGATGCTGCCTTTCCCTGACTCCTTGCCCTTTCCCTGCCATGTCATTCATGTCCCAGGGAGACGTGGTGTCCAGGAGCAGGCTGCATGTCTTTTCTACAACTAAAGAGAAGAGAAAAAGTAATTAGTAATTTAGCTTCTTTCATTGTATAATTAAGATTACCTGTGGGCACAGCCCATTCTTACTGAGTAAAAATGGAGTTGTCCAAGAATTTATATACCAGCTTCTTTGATTATGTTCAAATTCATAGGTGGGGTGGGGGTTTTTTTGGTGTGTTTGTTGTTGTTGTTGTTGTTGTTGTTTTTAAAGAAAATTTGTGCTAGTCATCTGGAAGTAGTTTTCTGGAAGAAAAAATAAGAAGCATTTCCCATATACAAAGGTATACTTCTGTATGGAATTTGAATACCTCTTCCAAACACTCATATTATTATGATAGAAAATTAAATTAATTTTTCAACATAAGCAAAACAATGTATTTTTCTCTAATTTTTTCTTCAAAGTCAGCTGAATCAGTTATGCTGAGGTATTGACAAAATATTAATTTTGAAACAGAGCTAGAATTTATCTGACAAGTTAATCACATGTTTGAGAAATGAGTCTAAGCATTAAAAAAAGTAAAACTGTATCAGTTAAAGGAAAATAGATGCATACTTTAGAAATGTCAAATACTGAACTGCTGTGGATCAAGGGTTTTACCCTGTGAAATCCACAGTCAGACTGGAAATATGTTAATGCTAGCAGAAATGTAATGCTTTAGCTTCTGTTCTTCTTTTCATTTATCTCCTCTCACTTCTCAGCCTACTCTTATCTGAAGTGTCTGGTGAACTGTGCTAGAGTGTCTCATCCACAGATGAAGTCAAGGAAAAGCACATAATCCCATCTCTTTGTTAGGATGTGCTGAGTTCAGTGTACTCACCTGCACTTCCAAGGAAAAGAGCAGGAAAATGAGCAAAGACAGCAGAGTTATGAAAAAAGTGTTTGGCATTTAGTGCTCCTATTATATGAAATATGAGCAGAGAGGACAAAGAAAGGGTGAATATTTTCTGTTTACCTGAGGCATACTGGTAAGACATAAGCCTTTAGATTACTTATCTGTGTCCTGTGGAGTACCTGATGGCTGGGGAGACACGCACAGAAGATCAAAGTGCTGTGGTTTTTGCATGCAATATTATGGAATTTTGCATGCAATATTATGCAATAAGTTCTTGTTTTCCTTTATAATTGCATTTGTTGGATAACAGTCATGCGTGGACTGGCGTACCTGCAAATGCAATCACTGTCACTATCGCAGTTACATAAAAAGCAAAGGACTTCATTCACATCTACATCAAAGCTTCATTAGTCTTCTCTGGTGTTTTAAAGTTACGATAAATATTCTTCAAGTCTCTTTACACTGCCAGAGTGGGATAAAAAGACCTTACTGCATATGAGGATCTGGCTGATAGTGTCCCCTCAGTGCTCACACCTGGGGACAAATAACGTTATGTAGAGCAAGAAAATATAATCTAATAAGGACAATATTTTGTTCGTTTATACACTGATGATCTGTACCTTCATTTTGATATTGAAATGCCACCTTTTTCTTTCAAGTCCTCAGAAATTAAATTTTTGGTAATTTTTTTTTCTCCTAAGTCATTGTAACAGAAAGAGATCTGTAGACTGGCTTATGAAGAATCAGTCAGTTCAGATGTTGTTCTCTGTGTAAGTGGCAGTTTGGCTGCAGGGAGGGCACGTATGCATGCATGAGAAGCTGACAAATGGGCAGATGAAGCTGGAAGCTATGCCCTTAAAAGTACACTAGAAAAGATGCACATGTCCAAGGAGGTGCTCTGGGAACTGTGAGTGTGTACTGCTTCATTTATTGCTGGAAATTAAAATGGAGAAGAAGATGCTATGAGCAGCTCAATATGATTATGATTTGTGATATGCTATAGGACTGAAAATCGTCTGTGACTGTGGCCTTAACTGCTAATGAGTAAATGCTTCCCTTGGTTATACCTGTGCTGCTCCACTGACTCCATGGATCTGTTATGGCAAACTGGGAGTGAAAATGGAAGAAAGTGCTTAAAATTCACTGCTGTAACTGAAATGCTGATCACAACAGTAAGCATCTCTGGAGAAGAAATTGTAAGAAACAGGAACCTATGTTTTGTTTGTTTTGCTGTTTTACAGTCGTTTTTTCTTTCTCCTGTGAATGAACCGTAAAACTATCAAACATAGTTTGATATCAAACATAGGATGGATGTTAACAAAATCATTTGTGAGCTAAATATAATCAATTTTGTTCCTTTCTCAAAAGATTCAAATGAGAGGATGCAAGTACTGCTCTGCTATATGCATGCATTTGTGTACACACACAGCAAGTGTGTGCACTCTGGACCACACTGAGATCATACTTTGGTTGAGAAGCTCATATTATGGGATTTGAAATATTTGAAGCCAAGGCTATAACAGTTTTCTCCATTAACATGGATTTATGAGTTATAGCTGTACAAGGTCCTGTTTAATCTTCACTTCTTTCAAGAAGCCCTTGTTATAATTCTTGCCAGCTCTGACAGTAAGAAAGAAGCGCTCTAATGAATGGCATCTTTTAAATAAAACATTTCTGCTTACATCACTTACTAGCAAGCTTTATGCCTGACATTCACTAGTTTTTCCATCTTCTATATATCTTCCATTTATTTTGTTTTACTTAAGAGTCTTCTCACCTGAGGTTAGAGACGTTTGCAAACCTTCTGCCTTAAACCACTTCAATGAATTCTCAAAGAATAAGCATTGCAGTAACAGCTATGTGACTGATGAGCTATGAGCTGTTTCAGAGGAATAATACTTAATCACTGGAACTGCTAAATGAAGGCAAACATGTAAGAAGACTCTGTTTTAATTGTGGTGTTATAAAAATTCACAAAATTACCTGCATACAATAGTTAGTACACACATGTGGGGACTGTTCAGCTTGAGATACTGATAATAATATTCCCCACAGATTACACAGCTGAATTTACCCCAGTTAAGAAATAGCTGTTTGATATCTGCTCCTTGGTCTCTGCAGTATGAATGAGATGGTTTCCAGTTCTAAATACCCAAAAATCTTGATGATTAATCATAACCACTGTGGCAGCACTAAGGTCGTGGTAAAAAGTTACTAAGAAATAAGGTGGTAATGAGACTATCATATTTAATAAGATATGAATTAGTATGGCAGATAAAAACCTATTCCCAGCCCTGGAAGCAGCCATTCCAGAGCTGGGCTCAAGCACAGCAGTACATAGGAGCTGCTGTTGTTCTTTGCTGTTCTGCTGATAAAAGAGGGACTTCGATTCCAGTATCTCCAGTTTGGCAATTTTCACAAGAATGAACAAAACAAACTTGGCACAAAGGCATATTGAAAGGACTTTGGTGTATAATGCAGTTTATGCAATTGGTGTTGAGGTTGATAAGAGAGTTACTTGCTGAGTTAATGCACAGTGAACCTATCCTGGATTACTGTTAAGTCCATTTGATTTGTTGTATCTCCTCATCAGATAATTCCTCACTGAATCAAGTATATTTCTGTCAAATCCTAACTTCAAGATAATGAAGCAAAGTTGATTACAGTTATATGTATCCTGATTTGATCAAACAGTTTGATAGGCAGTGTAATTTTTTCATAGATATATTATTTATAAAGTAAAACACTCCTGTTTGTGACACCCTGGCTGTTTCCATCTGGGATGAGTGCCAAGGGGACTCATTTTCCCTAGGCAGCACAAAGCTGAGCTGCCTGAGGTTATGACGTCTCATCTGCTCTGGGCATTGCTAACACATTTATATTTTCTATGCTCCTCTTTGGTTAATGCTGCAAGAACTGAACCCATTTCTGAGAAAAACTGTGTGGAAACAGGAGTTATTCTAGAATTGCATTGCTGAAACTTGCGTGCACAAATTTTGATAAAGAAACAATGCTGCATTTCCTGACCCTAGATGCTTCACCACATTTGCAGCTCTAGTCCAAGCAGTCTTAGCATAGGAAAGTTTTAACTACAGGTGTGTCTGTGATGGGTAGATTATTGCAACCAAAATGCCTGGGGGTTTATTTCAATATGAAGTTCTGCAGCAGTAGGAACCTCAAGTGCAGGTGCAAGATGCAGTAAGCATCCTGTACAAGGCAGAGTATGAAGAGCTTTCCTGAGTTCTGGAAGCACAGTACTGCCTAATACAGCTTCCTTTACAAGGTCTTGTAAGCAAAGGAATTGTTTAAGTGCAGAAATCATCCAAGGACATAGTCAAAGGAAGGAATACAAGTACTATGACCAGGGCTATCAAGTTCTCTTGTACACAGAGTAATAATAACTACTAATTCCAACTTTTTTAAATCCTCTATATTTTTAAAATGCTTATTAAAAAAATGCAGTTAGCAGGCAGGATTCTCAAAGCTGCTCTAAAAAACTCAGTGCTCAGTTGTAATTTTCAAAGACCAAGCTTCCATCTGCAACTGCTCTTTGTAAGATTTTTTTCACAACTAGAGATTGAAAAAGAATTATGCAGAAAATACACTAGAAACCTAAGAATCTTCAACCCTCACAGTATTTTATAACACTTGACCAAGGATTGTAGTGACTGATCAAAGGTGTTAAATGCTAAGGCATTAGCACACTATAAACAAGATTTTGGGTATGACTTGAAGTATTTATAATAATATTTGCCCACTGGCATGGCTTATCAGGAAGGTTGAAAAACCCTCTCCTCAGTGCTTGTGTTTGATTTCTATTTCTGTCTCACTTCCCATAGAAATAATATCCTGTTTGAAATTGATTGCCTGAAGTTTAACTTCAGTTTCTCTTACTGTGTGTCCCAACAGTAAGAATGCTATTTTACTGTTGATCATGAAATAAGTTTGCCAAAGACTAATTACTAGATTGACATCACCTTAAAAAGCTCAGATATTTTCTTTACAAAGTTCTTGTTGGGTAGAAGTTTATTACTTCTGAATTGAATTCATTTCATTTTATAGCTAGAACATCTTGAATGCATGTTAATTGGGCTATATCAAATGAGCCATGGATTTCTGTGAATGTGTTAAAATAAAAATACATTCAAGAAATAAAGTGCCATATGTCCCTATCTCCCTGTCATAATGCCTGCAATTCCCTAATGTTTTATTATTATTTCAGCAAAATTTTCCAAAATTACTATAGGTAACGCTGGTGATATAAAGCAACTTCTTTCAGTACCTTTTTCCAAGTGCCTGGGATGGTAGTTCATTTGAGCTTAATGTACACAGTTTTAGCATGTGAAAGAGAACTAAGTTACCTTTCTATATTCCCATCACTTACACACTTTCCTGTTTAAAAAATAAATTAATCTGATGATTAGTGTCTAGTTTAATTCAATTGCTTCTGGTATTTGGACTAAAATACTAAATTGATCTCACCTGGAAACCACGGTAGTCATGAAGCTGAAATTAGCACCAGCTCACAGAAGAGACAGGGACAGATGAGCTTCTTGTGAAGAAAAGGGATTGTGAAGGAGAGCTACTAGGACCAGTCTGAAAAATACAATGAAAGTCTTGCCATGTGCCTTGTCATCTCTCTGATGTGAAATATTTTGTTTTCCTTCTCTAGGATGTTGTAACTGGAATGAGGAGAAAAGTATGATCAGGTCTCTGGCTCCTAGCCGATATCTTAAAACAAGGTTGGAACAGACGGTGGAAGCAAGAACTTGGTCAGTGATATTTTTAGGATGTTTTTAAACCTATATCTTTCTGGTTGCTGTAAGTCTCCCAAGGGTATATTACACACAACAAAGAGCTAGCTGAGCTCCCTTTAAACAAGGTGATTTCAGTAAAGGGAATAGTATAACTTTTTTATTGTGTCATTATATGACTTCTATAATGTATTGCAAAATGTAAGCAACCTGAAATACATTGTTGCTAGAAAAGCCATGTTATTGTACAGTCCTTTAACAGAAGTATTAATATACACATGCACACACAGATTTTTTTACTTTAATAATGCCAGAGTCCTCAACACAAAAGCAATCTTTGACAGCTTCTTTTTATATATCCATATCTATATACTCATGTTTCCTTTTTTCTTTTCAAGTTATTTTCTTTTTTTGCCTATCTTTCTATTTTTATTTAGCTAGCAGGTATGTTTCTGAACACCAGTGTTGGCCATATTCTAGGAGCTTATCAACACTTCCACAGTTAATTTGCAGTAGGTAATATAATAAAAAATTAACAAAGAATTTCACTTTGAACAAAAGTCAGTAATCACTATTTGGATTATGTATCAAATGGTAATTTTGAAATTTTTTTACAAAAATGCAGAAAAATAGAAAATATACGCTATCTATAGTACTTTTTGTATATCATAATTTAGTATTAGTTTCGTTATTGTCATGACATTCACCCTTCACTGTAATATTGATGAGGTGACTGACAAGAGGCCTGTAATCATCCAGACTGTTTTTTCACTGTCTGCTGAGAAGAGTCCTCCTTCCATTGGATAGGCACTGTTTGGCTGATTGCCTGGCTATACGCATAATTATTCGTACACAAAATAGTGTATGGGTGCATCTCAACAGCAAAGTAGTAGGTAATATTATACAAACTAATTGATTAATGTATTATTATTTACTTATTTGAAGTATTAAATTATCTGCTTAAATGCATCAATGAAAGTAGTGAAAGAATTGTAAGTAGTGAAATTATTATACACAAACAGGTATATAAGGGTAACAGGTATTTACCCTTAGGTAAATTTTGCTTTCCCTTACTGTGATGAGATCTTTGGATTTAACCAAAATTAGGGGTTTACCTGACAAATCCTGGGTTTTATTCTTCTGGTTTTATAGTAAAATAGTGTTTGCCATTAATACAGAACACCATCACACCACAGAGGTATTCATTACTCTTGGTATCATTACTGCTATCAAGCTATCGAAGACTAAGGAAAAAAAGTAAGACTGTGGTGCCATTACCTTGGCTGGTTGTCAGATGCCCACCCAGCTGCTCTCTCACTCCCCATCCTCAACAGGACAGGGGGAGAAAATGAGGAAAAAGCTTGTAGGTTAAGGTAAATGCCGGGAGATCACGTAACAATCACCATGATGGGCGGAACAGGTTGGACTGGATGACCTTTAAAGGTCCTTTCCAACCCAAACTAATCTGTGGTTCTATGATCTTGGAGAAAAGTTGATGTAACTTATTGCCAATTAAAATAGATTTGGATAGTGAGAAACAAAGACAAATTAAAACACCTTCCCTGCCATCTTTCCCCGAGGCTCAACCGCACTCCTTTGTTCCAGATTCCTCTGCATTCTCTCCCCTTCAGCTCTGCCCCAAGCAGCACCAGGGGCTGGGAACAGGGGGCTGCGGTCAGGCCATAACTTTTAACCTGTGCTGCTGCTTCCTCCTCATCCTTTCCCCTGCCCCAGCGTGGGGCCTTTCCGCAGGCTGCGGTTCCTGCAGGATAAACCTGCTCCAAGAGGGAGTGTCCCCAGGCCGCAGCTCCCTCAGGGAATATCCCCTGCTCTGGTGGGGGCTCTGTGGGCTGTGGAGGAAGCTCTGCTCCGGCACCTGGAGCCCCCCTTCCTCCTCCTCTTCTCACCCAGGTGTTCATACTGGTGTTTCTCACACTTTTTTCCCTCACTCCTCTCTGGCATTTTTGCCTTTCCCTCGGTATGTTTTCCCAGAGGCACCACTGTCTCCTCTGATGGGCTCAGCTGTGCCCGGTGCTGGTGCCGCTGCAGAAGCGGCTGGAACCGGCTGTGTCTGGCTCAGAGCAGCCCTGGCCTCTCCTCATGGCAGCCCTGCTGCCAGCGCCTGGGCATGGGCACCCAAAACGAAAGCATAGAAATTCTCAAAGTTAGCTTATAAAGTGTAGGGGCGGAGGATATAGCATGTGATAAACCTGGCTGTGTCTGTGGTGGCCGCCCCAGGGCTCCCCTGTGTTTCGAAACCAGCCGCTGGTGCAGCACACTGCAGTTTGGAGGCGCAATGCATGGCACAGCTTCGACGTCTCTGGATTTCTGGAAATTAAGTTCTTTCACCACCTACTGAAGGTTAGTTTTGTGGGATATCCTCCTGCACCTGTGGTTGTTTTCTGATCCCTTCCAGACAGGATGGAAGCACAGCTTCTCCCCTCAGAAGATAACCGTGAGGCCAGCCAGCTCCTTAAAGCCGCTCGCGCTGTAACAGCAACTGCAGCGCTTCCCGGTGAGGGGGAGCTCCCCTCGTCTGGGCGAGAAACCTTCCAAGTGTTGGAGGGCAGGGGAAGCACCCAACGCCAGTGCTCAGGTTCTTATGTACCAGCTGTGATGTTTTAAGATTAATTGGGACCCATTTTCTAGGAGGAATAGTGTATTATAAATCATAGATGTATATCCTATCGGTTTGAGGAGAAAGTGTAGTATGCCTGAGAAACCTCTAGATCAGCATGTAAAATACGCTTTTATTCTGAGTCTCCTGATGCAACTCACATGCTCTCAGTAGAGTACAGGGTAAAGAAAAGGATTTCTCTAAGCCTTTAGCAAACCATAATTTAGTGTATAACAGGTTAATTGTCCTTATCTTCTACAGTGTACTAGAAATTAGCTTTTGAGACAGTATTTTTAGGACTATCAGTGTTTGGTTAGATATTAAAAAGGAGATCAACAAGTTCCTTTGTAGTAAATTTTAGCATTTTTTTTAAAGAAGTATCAAATAATGTAAATAAGATTCCTGTATATGCTTAAGTTTTATACCATCTTAGCGCTGATGGTCCTCCTTGGATATTAATCATCTTTGTCTTTAATGCAATTATTTACAGTGGTGGTTTCTTAGAAAAGGTAGGATGGACCATTCTGGTAGAGGGCATAATCCCACCCTTTTCTAAGGAAAATATAGAGTAAACATTTCGATATAACCAAAAATCCTAAACTGATAAATTTCAGGAGGGGAAAGTGTGCATTGATCAGATTTGTAATGCTTAGGAAGAAAGAGCAAAAATACAGCTTTTCTTTGAATTCATGGTGGAAACCTGAACAGAGCAACACTGTATTTAGAAATGTAATTGGGTTTTGTGGCAACAAGGCCAAAGGAATGTGTAAGGGATTCTGTGGAATGAGAAGTGAAAGCACTAAGAAGAACTACTATACTCTGTTTTTCATGCAGTCATTGCATATAGCATTTCACCTTCTTTGGCATTTTTGCTGATGGTGACAGGATGGAATGGATATTTATACCAGGTAGACTACTGATTAGGACTGTGGAAAAGAGTGGTATGTTTTGTCAGGATATTAATGCAGCTCAAGGTCTCTTGTCACAAATGTTTATGATGATGAGGCAAATACAGAGCAATTACCATTTACTGGGTAATAATTTGGCAACATTTAGAAAGTGGTAAACAGAAGTGACTGGAGTAATATATGAGTGAGGGCATCATCCCAAAAACCCATCAACACTAATTACAGATTTGGTGCACCAGGTGATCATTCAGCAAACATTTGCAACTCTTAAGCTTTTTTTATTTGTTTCCTCAGCGTGAGACCATAGCTCTTCCCTGCCAGCCTCCTGTACTGTGCTTTCACTACTTTCTTTTGCACATGGATTTGTCTTGGAAAGACAAAATATTTGAGAATTGTCTGGGCTTGTGGAAAGCCAGTTGCACCTCATCAGCTATCTTTCTAGGACGAAAATGGTTCTGTTAAGACTTGATATACATGTTTGTGTTTCTAATAAGGACAGCAAGGAATGGTTTTAATAGGGAATTGTACACAGGACACTTGAGATCTGTTCTCAGCTCTGCCAGACTTTCTGTGTCAATATTGGTTGGTCTGTTCATGGTTACCTCTCCCACTTTTAAAGAGGAAGAATATTTCTGTGTAAGGGTAGTGAATGTGCTTGTGACTGAAGCCAGATACCTCATTAATAAGGTGCATATAAATACCTAGAATACCTGTGACATTTTCAGACCGTACTGGTCAGGGTTGTGCTTAAAGACTGGTTTATTTGTAAAATCAATATACCACAGTACATAAATACACTGGCATGTGTATATTCTTAATGAATGACTGCAGGGGGTGGGGAGGGGGGAACCCCAACAAAACAAAACCTAAGAAACACAACCAAAAAAACTCTGCTAAGAATCCTAAAAAAACCTAAACAAAACAAAACAAAAACCAAAAAAACCAAACCACAAACTAATGGCAGTTCTTATATTATACCTCGAAAGCAAAACATTTCCAGAGAACTGAACAATCTGACTTTCAGCTGGTGGCTCACATCCTCTCCCATCCAGAAAAACTGTTATGTGCACAGTTAAGTTTGAGGACACCAGCAGTCCTACTGAAATCAGTGAGGATCTGCATCTGCTCATCTACACAGGTTGGAGCTGTGCTGAAGTGGAGCCACAATTAGTAAAACTTCTGTTAATTTTTTTTGCCTGGTTTCCTGACATCTTGAAACATTTTTACATGGCATTCACTCCCCCTATGAAATATGGAGTATAGTGGCAATATTGTAACTACTTCAGATTTATATTCTTACATATGATTTTAACACAGTGATATTGTGAGAAGAGCCTTTAAAGGGTGGAAGAAATGTACTGTGAGCTGGATCTTTCTTTGACTGGGATTTATTTTGAAAAATATTTCTTCTTAATGACTGTGGTACTGTACTGTGTGTACTGATTTCTGAAGATGAGCTTAATGTTCTTGCACCTTGGTACTTTTTTTTCTTCAATTATAGATATAATGATGCTAGTGAGAATGCTCGTGCTTGAAGGAGAGAAAGTACTACTCCAGCATGTTTCACTTCAAGTCTTGCATGAAACCAGCCTGGTGATCTGAGCTCTAACAGTCTTTCAGTGTGACACTTCCCTTCTTTTGTGGTCCAAGGCTAGCCTTTCCCTCTAACAAATGCCTCAGAGACACTTGTTTCTAGGTTGTTCCCTCATCTGTGGCTTTTCTATAACACTGGAACAGTGTCTGTAAGAACATGGTCTAACTGACCTCATGATGTGATTTATACAGTCTCATTAACTTTCTTATCAAGCCCAATCCTGAACGCTGAAGTCTGTAGCACTTGTCCACACATTTTACCAAGGAAGCTGGCGCTGCATAGAAATATCATAACATCAAGTACCAGTGTACAGCTTACTAGTAAATCTGCTAGGAGAGCTAGCATGATTCTTGCTGAAGCTGAAAAAAAACCAATAACTAGTAACATGCTGTCATAAGTTGATAAATTTTTTCATTTACAAAGTAGGTAGATTTTTCAGGGTATAGGAGTCTTAACTGGATAGCCCCTGAAAGCTTCTCCAGGCAGTGTGTTAGCTGAATCACTGGAGATCTGGGACTTACGCCACAAGATGGCAAGAATTTCAGTTTATGTTAAAAGTTTAAGAATCCTTTCCCTGAAACTGAAATAAGAGCCAAGATAGCAGCCCTAGTAGATTAGGCACTTGCATTCTCAGGGTGGTTGAGGATGCTAAAGCATTTGACCTTAACTTCACATTGCAGACTGCTAGTGTTGTCTCTTCACAGGTTTTGCAGGCAGTCTGTATTTACTCTTTCTTCTGGGAGCAGCTAACTAACCCACCAATTGTGATATCAAGTTTATTTTGTTAATTTTAACCTTCTCAAACAAGTTTCAATCTAAACATTTGAAAATAGGCTAGTTGTTTAAAAACCAAACAAATTACAAAGTGTTGTGATTAATGGTGCAGTAATTTTTTGTGAATTCTGAAGACTTTATCTGTCTTGGACTTTTAGACCTATGATAGCTCACAAAATGGTGGAAAGATTTACTGAGTACAATGGATTTGCTCAGCTGGTCTGGGTCCTTGTGATTAGTCTGACACTTTAAATTGTTTGCTTATATGTGCAAAAAGTGAGTCCTCTAAGTGCCTGAACTCTCTGCTAATAAGAAGTACAAAGTATATTTTGGCCTGAGAAAACTAGAGGTAATTATGCATTCCCAAAATGCTTCTTTTTTTTTCTTTTTCTTTCTTTTTTTTTTTTTTTTTTTTGGTCACTGCAGGAAATTCAATGTGTTCCCATAGGTAAATATTAGTTTGGACAAGTCCACCTCTTTTTCTTAATAATCCCTCCTAGGTTCTGTGTTTTGACTGAAATTCATCCTCTAGACTTGAGTTATTTGTCAGACCCTTCTGGCTGTTACCTCTGGGTGACCAGAATTTTTGGATATTATCAAAATACAGATCATAAGCGGAGACTGGCAGTATCTGTAGAGGAACTGCTACTCTGGGAGTTCACTGCACTGGATTAAAGCAATTGCCCTGAATGTGCTCCTGAGGACAGAAGGATGACAGTGGTAGAGTGATCCACAGGCAAGGTTGTGGCCAAAGACTATTTAAGAATGATCACCTCTTGTGGTTTTTTAAAGTGAATATAGGAGTTTTGAAGGCTGGGATGAGAGTTTAAGTACCTTCCAAGAAGGCGTGGCTTGGAGGAAAACGAAGGTGAAAGCTGTTTGGTTTTAAAGAAAGAAGTGAGAACGTGAAGGGAGAGGAGAAAGTGCAGCATTCAGAGGAACACAGGAGGCTCTTAGGGCCTCTTTAAGCAGAAGCTCAGTTTTGTTTTGATACACCTTGCTGATTTTGTTATATTTGCGTTGTAATTCACAGTCATCCCACACATAGCCTGGTGTTGCTGTGTTAATTGAAGCTTTAGCCATCCAGCAGATTAGCCTGGTGTACTCCTTGAAAATTGCCTGTCATGTCATTAAACTGGAGTAAATGCTGGACAGTTTGTTGCAGAAAGTTAATATTTTTGGCCTTTTCCAGATCCTTGGGGAGCCATGAGGCAAATTACACTCCTTTATCTGTTTTTCAGACTGTAGTCTGCATTTTATTTTTCTGGTGCTGGTGAGTGTGCATTTAATTCTCATGATGTTACCTTTTTGCTTCTGATGCTCTATGATCGTCACAAAATATGGAGCATCAAAATCCATCAAGAACCAAAGCTGCTAGATTCAGCAAGAACCCGATATTGTATTAGCAAAAATTTGCTATTAACATTTCATGAGCAGACATTAATAAAACATTACACAATTAAATATTTTATGTTATCAATTGCAGCTGATTAGCAAGCTCATGAATAGTGTGGAAAAATATGATAGGTTTAACAATCTTCATTATTATATGTGATGCTGGAAGGGCAAACCTGTTACTTTAGGAAGTCATAGTTGATTTGGTGCAAATCACACACTCATTTAGCAAGTTTATTCTTTTAACCAAACCAATCATAAAAAATTGTAATGCCACTACTTGTCAGTAAGGTTTTAATTAATTTAGTTTAGACTTTAACTGATATGCTGAAAGTTTAATTTTTCAATAGGTTTCCTGCATTATTTATTTGGATAATTTTCATTAAATAATTCTTAAATTGACCTGGAGGGAATTTGTCTGCAGGAAGACAGCATTTATAACATATGGGAAGATTTTATTCATATATTCTGGCTTCAGAAGACCCGTTTCAGAAGAAGCCTATCTTTATAAAGTATTTATGTGGCAATTACATACTATTTATTTAATGCCCTTATGCACCCAAGTAGGCCAGTTTGTAAAAGTCTTCCTCAGGCTGCTGAGGAATACTTTTCAGGAGTGGATTTAGCAAAGACAATCTGACATCACTGATGTCACTTCTAAAACCTCTTCTTTCCACCAGTGATGAAGATTTTTCTCCCCTTAGTATGTTTTCCCTCTTCTCTCCATTTTTAAAGGCTGTATTCTGGCACTGGGAAAAGTCTAGTAATAGAGAGTTATACTAATTAAAGCACAAACTCCTCTGAGCCACATTTCCCCTCCATCTTTAGCACTGAAATAATGAATAAATCACCCTAGTTCAGTGTTCTCCCCTACTTGCTTTGAGTTTTCACTGCTTAAAAAGTAGATATTTTAGTGGGTCATGTATTAAAATATCTATTATAAATTTAAAAGCTTTCGGTCTTCTCTGGAGTGTTCACTGCAAGGAAAGAATCTAGGTCCTCTTACAGCTTGGCTGACTGGGGAATTCAACCACTTCTCTGGGATTTTATATGGTCCCACATCGTATTTCTTGATCATTCTTTAAATAGCACTGTCGTCTTTTCCTCTTCTTTTAAATATACTGTCCTCCTCTTCTTTTCCCCGAAGCTAGTCTATTTGTCCTAAAACACTATTCTGTCCTCTTTGTTGCAGAAGTTTTCAGCTTTTTGGAGGAAGGGACTGGTAAAAAAGGTCTTTCTAGAATTTATGATTCTGTTGACAATCCTGCAATCACATAGGACACAACAACAGTCTGGGAATCAGTGTTGGGGCTTAGGTGGAGGAAAGCATCATCAATGCAATTCAAGATATGACAGAATCTGTCCTTCCTGCTACCACGCTGTATTTCTGCAGTTGTGAGCAATACTGATACAGTTTGTGCTGAGTGCCCTCAAAAGTGGTCATGTGAAATGTTTGAAATAAGGCTAACAAGGGAAATATGAAATGTAATGACTTTCTTTTCTTCTGCCCTTTTTTTTTTTTTTTTTTTTTTATAAATTAATTTAAACCTTTTGTCCTATTTATAGTGGCTGGGACCAGTTTA
>JAVJGI010000003.1:7439808-7472324 GCA_035590275.1 Ibycter americanus | reverse complement strand
TTGTAGTTCTGACTTCTAAACTCTTTTGAGTTGGGTTCATTTCTCCTGCCGGTTTACTTTTAAACCAGCACACCTTGATAGGTGTAGAGCCAATTAGAATGAGTGGTAAGGCTTAAACAAGATCCATGAAGTAATTTAATTTTCTTTACAACAGCTTTCAGCCAACTGATATGATGTTAAACTTTTATCACAATTATAATCACCATCCAAATGGTGAAATAAAGTACAGATGTTAATTCCCCTTGTTTACTTAAAACTGTGAAAACTGCAGTTGATGGAAGTGTAAGAAGGAAAATACCTGTAGGTAGTTCTTTCAAAATCAATCATTTGGGAATATCTAAACTGAACAACTTGTTTGAAAGGGAGGATGAGCAAACATTTACACATGAAATGTAAATTTCATACACAGTAAGAGTGCCCACAGTGAGAGGGCTCATCTGCATTTAGGAGATTACAAGAGAAGAGAAATAATTTTTTACAGAGATGAACTACAGGAAGTGCAAACAAAGGACAGAATTTAATGAACTCGGAAGATAGGAAAGGCGAGAGGAAAGACTAATTGTTTTTGAGTCTAGTTACTACAGTCAAGACCTTGAGATTTTTTTATAAAAGATGACACTGACCAACAAGTAAGAGTAAACTCTCATAAAAGCATAACATAGGGAATTTTGTCTGCTGCAAAGGGTGAGATCCCTTTCAGAGGTGAAAATAAAAAATCTTGGATCTAAGAGGTGAGGGTGAAATCCTGGCTGCATGAAAATCAGTGGCAAAACTTGTTGCCAGTTTGAAAAGAGCCAGGGTTTTTCTCACTGTGACCTATTGGAGTAAGCATTGAACTAAGAATCAGAACATTCTGGATTCCAGACTCATAAGTATATATGATAAGAAATACATTCTTAAGATCCTGTCCTTACTTCTAAACCTACATGGTGTTTCTCACCAGCTGCATGAAACAATTAAAGAAAATGTCCTGTTCATATAAAATTAAATTATTTAATCTAATTTATTAGGTTTGGGGTTTGTGTGGTGGGTTTTTTGTTTATTTATTTCTAGACAGTAGACAAACATTTTACACATGTCTATGTCTAAATTCTCACTCCATGATGCAAGTGCCTTACAGAGAGACTTCTGCCATTTTTTTTATGTCATATTGGGTATGGACAGTTAAGTCTTACTTTCCTTGCAGTTCTGATATTGCTGGGAACCTTGACTGCACGATTTGGCTTATCGTGAGAATAGTATTCGTCTGCATGCATAGCTGTGTTCATACCTAGCTAAGTAAAACCCATACAAATATGAGAAAGGTTATTAAGAAATGTTGGACCTTGAGGTGTCATAAGGGCACCGTTTGGTTATAAGTGTTTGGGGAACTTGGGGACTGCCTATTATTTATTTGACATTTGAAGGTGGATCTTCCACAGCTGTTGGAAAAAGCTGTTAGCATTTAGTTGGGAGAACAGAGGTAGCTGTGTACCAACCTGAAGTCTGAGCAGCTGGTAAAAATACTGTTCAAGGTATGGTGAGTCACATTTCAGGGACTGTTCTGAATAAAATGAGCAGTAGTTCTGAGGCTTCCCATGAACAGTCTGTTATGGGGATTAAGAGACAAGAAAGCAGAAGAGGAAAGAAAAGAAAACTGGTATTTGCTTTAAAATAAAGCTCTGCTGTAAAAGGCATACAGTGTCTACCCAAACACGTGATGTAGGCGCTTCTTCTTCCTTCCTTGTGCATTGAAATCTGAAATACGGTGCCTTTGGCCTCTAAGCTTGTATTTGCGCATGTGCAATGCCATCCCTTCAGATGGATGCTGCTACATAAAATTTTTATAGGTGTAACTGAGGGGAATTTAGGACTGGTTACACAAGAGGTATTGCGATGTTCAGTGTATTCACCTTGAAAAATGTCTGTAGTAATACAGAGTTGTGGACACCTAAGCTTCCTTGAGGCACGGGGGTAGGCATCCCAAAACAGGGTGCATGGTAACTGATACCTTGCAATGGAGCTAGATGAAACAGGAAAGGATTTGGTCTGCAGTGAGATCCATCACTGTAGGTAGTGCCCAACATTTTGGAATAGAGGTTGCTCCTTTTGCTTTCACATTGCCACCAACTTGTAAATAAGATAATCATCTTTCAAAATGCAAAACATGAGGGTTGCCTCTTTTTATTCAGTGGCTTGATGCTTATAACACCAGGGCTGTGTGAGTGAGATAGACAGACTATTCCCTGTCACCACACCTATTGCACCTCGCATGAAGCAGTCCAAATTTCACTCCTTGAGAGCGGTAAGTATGAACAGGACTCACCAAGCCGATGGTTAGAGGACATAGAAGTTCTAGTACCAGAACAAAGGCCCTACAAAATTTTATCCTTGCAGGAGAAGCCCAGGAGGGTTCCCTAATCCAGGAGTCTCTCATTTCTGCTTGAGAAATCAGCAAGCATCATATGTACAGAAAGGCTGATACATCTGGACTGTGTTGCACCTACTAAGCATAGTCTGCAAAATTGGCCACATATTTTTAATATAGGTTCTCAATATAGAATCTGTGTTTCTCATCTGACTGAAAAAGTAAGAAGACAGTCACCTTTGCTGTACTATTTTCTTCAGTGTACAGCATGTTAAATGTGCTTTAAGGAAAACTAAAGGGTGAGATATTTACAGAAATTCTTAGTTTATATGTCACTTGGTACTGGCCACAGTCAAAAAAGATCTAGGCTTATGCAGGCACTTGAGAGCCCTCATGTAAATACACGCACATACATTCTTACTTAAACCTATATTGTTTATATATACATATGTATATATGACGAAATCTGCAGGTTTAGGAAACCATTTGAAGGAAAGTTTAGAAATTAAGTAATTTGCATTTAGGCCTAAAATAAAAATTAGTGAAGAATTAGATCCTTTGATTATCTTGGGCTTCCGGTCCCAAGTAAATGATTTGAATGACAAGATAATACTGTGTAGATGTTTCTCTGGCTCCAGTTCAGGAGAGTGCTTAAAAACGTGTGTAAATTACATGAACTTTGGTGCAATTTAGCTCACACTCATATTTGTACATGAGCTTCAGTGCTTTTCTGCAATAAGAATAGTTGCTTTAGTCAGGATTTCTGAATGCTTTTGGCCTTCTGATTTACAGATATGACTTTTTTTTACTGGTTATTTTCAGTAAATACTCTAATTCAAATGTAAAACAAATGTTAATAAAGTAAATTGTTTTCCAATGGAAAAAAAGTGGGTTTTTTCAACCACCTCTGATTTTGAATATTCAAATAAGTAATAGCAACCTGTAAAGTACCTATACATGACAAATCTTGCTGAATATTTCAAAATTAAAAATGTAAGTATTTGTACAAATTTCTGAAAGAATTTTGGAAATGTTTCAGAGCCTGAAAACATTTTGAAACTAATCTACTAAAAATATTTGGTTAGTTTCCTCTCAAACATATTTTTTTTATCAGGATTTAATTAATTTACAGTGATCTTATGTAAAACAGACATTTCTCTTTTATATCATAAGGCAATCATTAGAGCTGGTTAGAATTTTCCAGTATTCAGTTTCTCTACCACTTGTATATAATATTCAGGATTGTGCTTAAACCTTTTCTGTTTCATTCTTATCAGAACTAGAGAAAGGCCTTCGTATGGTTATCAGGCATTAATTTTCTGATACTGGCAGCCTGGTTCAGATTCAAACTACTGACCCACAGCTGAGTGACACCTTATCCAGTACACCTGGCTAAATATTGGCAAAAATATTAATCATATAAATGATTGATGAATTTCTCTATACTTCATTGAATAATTTATTTTTAGGACTGGTGTTCAATAAACTCTACAGCTAGCCTTAAACCTGCTCTAATAACTAGATACTGTCTATCACTTGTCAATGACCCATGCAGCTCCCCTGCCCCCATAGTTCTCCATTTTAAAAGTTAAAAATGCTAAGTATGGTCACCTTTTCTTCAATATTTAAAACCTTTTTTGAAGTTAAAAAATCAGATGCTTATGTTAGTGTTTCTGACAAGTTCTTACAGTCTTTGCGACAGTTTGCACAATTCTGCTTTAATGGAGATGCGGTAGTAGCACCGCTTGACAGTATAGTTTACCGCCAGGTGTCAGTAGATGTTGCTACTTGGAGACAGAGTGTAGCAAGGATGCTTTGATTCAGTACACCTGTAAAGTGATCCTCAGTTACAAGACCCTATAGGTCTGCTTACCTGTTACTTTCCTCAGAAAGCTGTATCTGCTTCTGTATGTAGCTGTTCTCTGCCTCCCAGCCCTGTGCCTGAAAAAAGTGAGTGATCTGCAGTTCTATCTGACTTCTAATATGAATTTTTTGCAGATGTCAGTGATAACCCTCATTTAGGCATTCCTTTTTGTGCCTGACACAATACATCATTCACATTTGAGTTCTATCGAAAGTTGGAAAGAAAGAGTTTTGGGCGTGCTGATTTTTACCCAAATTCACAACTGCTTCGGTTTGGGCTAATTATAGATTCAAAGCTCGTTGCTCTCCAGAAAGTTTCTGACAGATCTAATGTACTTCATCATGACAGTAGGCTAAATTTTGTTTTATTTCATTTAACCCCCCCCAAAAAATTATACTCTTTAATTTTGATACCTTTACATAATCATTGCAACCAGGTGACGAGCCAGTATTTATGATTTTTTGCTTCCTTGAAGTGTTCCAGCTGTCAAAGATATGCAAGTAGGTTTTTTTCATGCTGTGTGTTATTATCAGTTACTCAAGAGCTGAGTCATCAGCTGGACACAATGTTTTATGATGAACTTTCTTCTCCCCTTTGGAGTCCCTTTTCCCTTTGTGCCTTTAAATTTTGGACTTTCAGACCTGGACATTTTATGATCTTCTTTATAAAATGGTGCACATCTTGAGATGATAGAAGATGGGATAGAGTGCCCAAGGGAGTCACAGTCCATCTATGCTTTTAGCTCACATTTGTGTACCTTATTTTAACTCTTCTTTTGTATGTAATTTTTAACGTGGTAGTATGTGTTGTTCAATAATAGGGACATTCAGACTGAAATGGTGCATGTGAATTAATGAGAAGTAGGATCAGGTTTAGTGTTTGAATAAATGTTTATTTTGTGGTTTTAATTAAAATTAATTTAGTCAAAATTGTGTTCATAGAAATATGCTAAGAAAGTTAACTTAGATGTGTATATATCAAGAGTAGAAAAGTGGTTCCTTAACAATAAGATAAGGTCATTCAAAGAGGTGTCATTTCTTGTTATGGTATTAAGTTACGCAGGTAGAATAGTTACGTAACGCTGTGAGTGAACAATTTAAAAGCAATCAGTGGCTTACAGTTGTTAGCCCAAGAAACTTTTTGAATAATTTAGAGATGCAAGCATATTTGTGAAAGCAATGGTCAGCTCCTAAGGTTTCTGTGAATTGTCCTTTTTCGTGGGAAGAAAGGATAGATGGCCAAAGTGGCAAAGCCATCATTGCATCCCTGCACAGATGGAGGTAGGCATAAATTTGATAGCACAGCTTACCAATGCTGGTAATAATGACTGCAAGGTAATGGTTCCTAGAATGCAAAGTGCTGTTGCAGGCCCACATCCATTTTTATGATTATGTTCTGCCTGCATTGGATCAAGAATAGCAAGTAATAGAAGAGATGGGACCTGAAGTTCAGTTTCTACCTCAGGATCTTTGTACAGCTTCCAGATCTACATTCAATGAAATGGTTAACTGTAAGTTGTTTCTTCTTCTGTAATTTCTTTTCTTTTCTATGTAATAACAAACATTGGCTTAGAGTTTATGCTCATTGTTGTTTAATGAGCAAAAGATTCAGATTCCAAACCTAATTCCACCAAATGAAGTTTAAGAACTTAATTTTTTTTTATCTAGCACCCATTCCAATTTGTGGCCCTGTTCCCACCTCTTGCACATTCTTTCTGAAATTGTTTTTGACAAATCTCTACCATCCTCCTAATAAAATGTGCAATGACTTCCTTTATGTAACTGAAAGCCCTTTAAAACCTATTCTTAATTGCTGAGGGATTGCCACTGTGCCTTTAAGATATATTGAGATTTATGGTTTTATTACTTCTGTGCTTAAATAATGCAGTTTTCTCCTATCTGATCTGCCGGAGACATCAGTGAAAATATTTCAATTAATGCAAAATGCCACTGCTGTAGTTATACTTCAGCTTCTCAAGCAAGTAATGTTAGTGCTGTTCTGAAACCTTTTGTAATAACTTCTGGTTCAAGCTTTCTGGATTTTAAGACTTTTCACTTGACTTACAACAGACACCTTGTTGAACCTTGAAGTGCCATATAAGCATGATTTGTCCATATGTTTTCACCCTTGATCGTGTTTTGCTCTCAGCTTTGCTTCTGTGTTTTCCACTGTGCAGTTCTGACTTGATGTGAGCGGTTCAGTACAAGACCTGCATGTAGCTTATGCTTCCAGCTTTAGAACTATCTTTAATGCAAAGCAGGCTATATTGTCCTCTCAATTATAGCAGGGCCAGTCCAGTGTAATTTCACTAGTTTTTATGTTGCTCAGAACTGTTTTTCATTAGTTATATATCAGATTGACTATCTGGAATAGGTTTATCATTGTGATTGCTATTGCATTTGTATATTGATTTGTTCCTCTAAAGTGATGTGTTTGTCATGAAATGTGCAATATCCCCCATACTGTGAAAGGTCATAAATATTTGTAAACTGCTTAGACCAAATGTAGCTAATCTTGGGAGTATATCATAGTTCTTTATCTCAACACAAAACCAGTTTGACTTCCTTTTGCACAACTGAGCTTTGTGAAGGCCGTGAAACATTTGCTGTACAGAGGCTCTTTCTGTTTGATCCGTGGACAGCTGGCTTGCTAATATGGGGCTGGCTCTTCTCAGCAGTAGCCTTCTGAACAGCCATGAAGCACCTATAAGTTTATGGAACATTTTCCTCATATTGTTTTGCCATGGGAATATTTGCTTGACTTCACAGATGGAAAAGAAGAGGTAAATTCTTGAGACTGCAAAAGCTCCATGAAGAATGGTTCTTCCATGATCCTTCAGTGCTCAAGATAATTAGCAGAGTGTTGCTTAGATTGATGGTGATGCTCATTAGCATTAATTGAAAGGCCCAAATCAGAAAATTGATTTCATACCTCAGGAAAAAACTGAAATGAATATTTCAATGCGTCTTCATTCTCTAACTTTCTGAAAAGTCAAATTATTTATTTTTATCAAATAAAAATACAGTAATCTCTTAGACATTCAAGTGTTTGTTCTCAGTTATGGAAAACAGGAATTTTACAAGTCAATAGAAACACAGTAAAATCTCCATCAGTCAGATATAAGGAATTTAGATGAGTCACCTGGCCTACCTGGTACCTGTGTGAGGCACAGATTTAACGAGAGGAAAGGGCTAACGGGTCTGTTGCCCTTCCTCCTTAAGTGTGGCCTTGTTTGTTCCTCCAGATCATGTAAACTGGAGTAATTGCGTGTTCAATGCAGCCAGAGTAGAGCTGGATTTGACCTCTAGGAACTCTAAGCTACCCATAACGATAGCTGGCACTGACATCTCAATTATAAGAAGAAACTTGGTGCAGCATTGTCGTAAATGTTAATGTGAAATGAAATAGGACAGCACAAAATAAAACTTGGAAAAGGTGCAACAGTGCCCTGTAAGCTGTTTATACAATCTTTGCTCTCTCTGTTATTCACAGTATTCAAATGTGACTTAACAAAAACATCATCAAAAGTAATTCTGTATTCATCTTAGGCTTTGCTTAATAAAGAAGTGATACTATAACATTTAATATATATTTGTATTTAAGCACTACCAAATTCATTCTTCTCATTTTTTTTCACATTCACTAAATTAGGAGGAAATATAAATAGAATAGGTTTCCTATTATTCTTCATGTTTTGGGCGAAGCTGAAGAAAAAGCTTAAATGGAATATTGACTGCTTTCATAACCTTTAAGAACTACTCAAATTTACTTTCCAGAATTGTTTCAAACATAACTCAAATCATTGTGATAAGCATCCTTTTTATCTAAACATCCTGAGAAAACAAATTTGCAATACATCTTATTATTCTCACAGACCTGAGGTTTCTCCAGTCACAGTCAGAATACCTTCCTTCCTTTTAGTGCTTTTCTCATTCTGTCTGTACAAGAGTCACATTGTTCATCTCTGTCACCTTCAAGAGGCTTTCAACCCAATGGCAAGTTTCACTCACAGAAGTGGTCAAAGCCTTGAAGATAATTAAGTTTTTCAGATACCATAAATGCATTTGGATAGATAGAGGTAATAGACAATCAGTTCTGTAAGCGCAGGGAAAGTGATAGCATGGATATATCTCCTTTCAACATCAAAAAACTACAGAAACAATACTACATGTTCATACCTCACTATGTATTCATACCTTAACTGTTGGCAATACTTCAGTGAGAGCTCACACTGTTAGGAAGAGGGAATCACCACTGGACATGGGTAGTGATAGGATTTTCAAAAAGAGGTCTTGGATACTTCTATCACTGATTTATCTTAACACTCAGAATCAGGGCCAAAATGTTAATAGAATGATTTAATATGGAAGGGACATCTTAAGGTCATTTGGTCCAACCCCTCTCAAAGCACGGTCAATTTTGAAGTTTAGTAAGTGATAAGAGACACAGAAAAGTTATTCTAACGTGATTATTTATCAACAGGGTTTATGTAGATTAGATAATGTTCTCTTTGTAAAATGGTGTGGATGATCATGGCTTATCTGTATGACTGAGGATCATGAGCATCATAAAGATAAGGGTTTGTGTTGGTCGTGAGTTCTGTAAAACTATGAAGGTTTGGAGCAGGTAAACAGAGAATAAATATTCACTGTTCCTAATTATTCTAGACCTAAGAAGCACCTGATAAAATTATTAAACAAGTGTTAAGCAAACAAAAAAAATATTTTTTTTGTCCAAGTTTGGAGGATACTGTGGAAGATGACATAAAAATGAACTTCCACAAGGTTAGACGTCATCTTTAATAGTTACTAAACACAATACAATCTCCAGCTCATAAAATCATAGTATTTATAAACATTTTTATTTTGATGAGCTTTGGAAGCAGAAAGGGCTAATTTAGCTAAGTAAAGTTTACATTGTTCCTATACTTTTCTCTCAGTCATGAGTTACTGGCCACACCTTAGCCCACTTTATCCACTTAGGGCTTTGTGTATATTTAAGATGGCAGACTTCTTAGTTCTGCTAATTACAGATATACTTTCCTCTTAATGTTTCTTCTTTAAAGGATGAGCTTAAAGACTGTTGAATCTGTCAAGATGATAAAAATGTCAGCTAAACGTTTGAAAAAGAACAAAATTATTCTGAATTATTACATTAGAAAATGAAAGGGCCAGATGCCAAATGACAGCAATGAAACAGGTAGTGTGTTACTTCAGAATGTCAGAGAATGAAAAAATCACTATTTCTGCTACCTAATCTTTAAACCCCTTTTCTGATGACACTATAGTATAAATCTCAAGAAAGGACTGAAGGAAAAAGATTTTAATCCTTTGAAACAAGCCTTATAAAGAAAATCAATTAAAAAAAGTCAGCATACCCTTTGGTTATCCGAATTTACAGATTTAAACTTCAGCTGACATTGTACCCAAGTGTGCATAGCTCTTTGCCAAATCAACTTAGTTTCTTGCAACAAGCTGATCTTGCTTTGGTCTCCTCTAGCTCCTCAAATTCACATGAGTGCAATCACAGCTGTTTATAGCCTAATGGTCTCTGTTATCAACCAGATGCTTTTTCTTTGAAATGCAATTTACAGCTTGTATATCAGAAGGATGTGTGTCACAGAAGCGCTGGGAAGACCTTGTCTTTAAGTATTGGATGGATGAAGATCATGAAAGGTTGCACCATTGTCACATGCCCAGAGTTTGGCTCCACGGGCTCCAATTGTCAAATACAATATATATTTTTTCCTTGATTTATGTGTTTTTAATGGCTTCATCTTATGGTTTCACACTGTCTAATCGTATCACATTCCAAACACGATGTAATGCAATTCACTTTTTCACTTTTTTTCCCCTGTCTCTGACTAAATTAACAACGAAGAAGAGGTATCAAAAATGCTCTACAGAATAGCTTACCCACCTTCACTTCTCCTTAGTTTTTTTTCTAAACTTTTGCAAGATTACTTTTGGCTTTCCTTACAACTGAACTACTTGCTCCCTTGAGCCATTTCCTCAGGGAGTTTTCTGTCTTTTCGCCGTACCATTTATCATTATTACTTTCTCCATTTGCGCAGTTTCTTTTGCAATTTCTTTTTCATTTTTTCTGTATCATTTTGGCTTAGGGTGGTTTTTTTCATTTTCAATTTATTCTTAGTTACAGTTACACTTTGTATCTTCAATTATCTTTGACAGGCATAGCAATATTTTGTGATAATCACTCTTTTTTTTCTTCTTGAAGATTATTCACATTAATCCCCATAGTTCCAATCTCAGGCACCTAATGTCTTAATCACTTATTCTTTATATTTTTATTTTATATTTTACTGTCTGTATCATTCTGTTTGGATTAGTTTCTCTGTATGTCTTTGTTTTGTTTTCTGTTACCTCTTTCTGTGGCTGTAAAGTCTACAGCCTTCTTGCACACTCAGTCATCTCTTAAAAATTCACAAAGTAAAACTACTGACCTGTAGCTTTTAAAAAAAGTATATCCCAGATGGTAACCAATTATGAACTCTGAAGCTGGCAGCTGTTAGCAGGACCAAAATGCCTTCTGCTGTTGTCTGCAGTTTGACACCTCTAAGTGCAGACTGATTTGTCAAACAGGTCAGCCAGCCATGTATGCAGGCAGATACTCACTTAATGAAAATACTTCTTAAAGATATTTCTGTCTCTGAAACATAAAAACTTTCTGAAGACTGAGGGAAAAACTTTGAAATGTTGAAAAAAGAACTTTATTGATGCTATCACATGTTATGAAATTCATACCAGCAAGGACTTTGCCTCCAAATACATAAGAAGTTGTCAAGCACTTACTGACACTTGATGGATTTTGTAGCTTTTTCTCAAACTGGTCTTGCAGTAGCTGTACCATTATTGGTAGCTGTACTGAGTAGGTTTTAAACATTTGATTCAGGCACTGCAGAGCTCATCATATAGGAATTGCCATTTGCTTTGTCTCTCATTTGTACCTTTTTGGGGTTTGGCGGGGGGGAACTGAGTAATTCAGAAGGGTTTGGGTTAAGCCACTTGATAATTGGTTCTAAAAAAATCCGGATTTTTACGTTCATTTGTGCCAGAATAACTTGGATTCCCTTGATTTTTCTGATACAATTCACAGAATTTGTTCCCTTTTTTGTGTCTGAGTTCCTCATTTCCTCTTAGTTTCTCCTCAAGTTATGCAAGTAGTCATCTATTTAGTTTTTACTTCTAGAAAAACCAGATACTATTACAATCAACGTAGTTTTATGTTTTTCTTTCTGTACTTTAGCAGAATGTCACTGTTCCATTAGATCCAGGAATCCAGCACATCTGGAAATATCTCTGTGCATTTTCTCCATAAGTGATTGAAAGTCCTGTGCTGAATTTGATTAGAAAAGATTAGTAAATGGGGAAAAATGGGAGCTGAATTTGTTAGTGACAGAAGCAGAAGAGTTTGATGAAAGATGACGAGTGTTTTATTTTAATTTTCTTTAAATTAAGGCAAGGTGACAAATCACTTTTATTTGTACCAGAATACATGGTTACTTTTTTCTGTTCATCAGTTTTTAGAACTGTGTGTGATCAATGGTATCAGAAACCCTAAGAAGTGTTACATTGTGGTGAAAATTGTAGTGCTTGACATGCAGTCAACATATTCTGTAGGAGTTATTAAAATGTAAAATAAATGCCTTATGCAGTACCATGATTATTACACCAATGCTTCTTAATATGAAAGCCTATTGTCAAATTTATATGTCCATACTCAGCAAAACGAACAGGCTGACTTTCAGAGGCATCCACAGCCTTTCCAGTTGTTCCATCAAGGTAACTAACAGTATTTAACTTTAAGCATGTGAAAGCTTCAGTGTGAATGCTGTTGACTTTGTCTTCCAAGTCAGTAGGAGCTATTCATGTGCTTCAATTTCTTGCTTAACAAGGACTATATGCTTAGATTCTCAAAAATGGATTTAAGTATGTATGTTTGGGTATCTAGACATGACACCTGACCTATGTTTGTTTATCATGGATGTATTTCAGTTGATTATGATCACTAGAGATAATATTTTTCAGATTAAGTGTTGTATACTTTGAAAAAGCTCATTTCCTTCTTTCATTATATGTTGTGCAACACAATTGAAAATGGGATCATTTTTTCATGCAAAGTCTTCTGTTCACATTGCTGGATATATTTACAAGTGCTCAGTGGCACAAAGGCTCTAAAATTGGACAGATGTTTTATTAAAAGTAGATTGTTGATCAGGAATCAAATTTAATGTATTCTTTTGTGATGATTCTTCCAAATTCCAAATTTTCTCATTTTAGAGTTCAGTTACCTAAACCAATAATTAATCTATTTCCATTTTAGTGGTTTCAGTTTCTTTTGTATCAAGCTTTCTGCTTTGTCTAGTCATTAAGAAGTAAATGTGTGGTTTTCATACAACCCCTTACACTACCTAACTAACCAACTGCTCTAAATAATCTTGGTTTGTTGTGAGGACTGTTGTAAAAAAGAGATCCATAAATGTCTTTTACAAAATAACTAAGAAAATTATTCCTTACATTTCCTGTCTTCTGACTGTTATACCTTGAACTGTGAGGATTGTGGTTGCTTATCCAGCCATAATACCTGTAAAGAAAAATTTCTAAAGCTTTAAGACTGCAATACAGATACCTCAGGTAGGGATAACCTTCTCTTTAAGGTTGTTTTTTAAAACCTAGGTGTCTCCTTTGGTCAGAAGAATGTTGTTGAAGCCACTTTGAAAAAGTAATCTGTTGCTTATGACTGCTTATTTTCTCCTAGAAATAATGGATTACTGACTATTTTTAGATTACTTTTGATTACATGTACTCCTTGAAATACAACTGACAGAACTAGTGCCTTTAGTCTTGATTTAATGCAACCTCCAACATTTAGAGAGACATTGGTGGTCCTTCTTGAACTGTGTTGCTCAGCCCTGCCACAATTCCCAATCTGCAAGCTGCGCTCTTGCTGTGTAGATAAGATTTTTCAAGATATGTTAAAGGAATTAAATGTCCTCTTCCTCCTTCCATTGAATTACACTGGGTGTTAGGTGCCTTATGCTTCTTTGAAAATAAATTTAATACTAATTTCCATAACATCATTTTTCATCCCTGGGATAAATGTGACTGTGAAGTTCACATCAGAACCTAGGGTTTAATTTTTACCCCAGCTAATATTCAGTTCTCAAAATTCCAGTCTAAGATGGTCTTCCCTGGCCTTAGATTTTAAAAACCAGTGTTTCCTCTCTCGGCTTTGTTATCCTTTTTCTTACAGAGGTGGAACAATCTAGCTGAGTACTGGTCTACCTCAAGCGTCCCTATTCTCTTGTACTTGCTAAGCAAACCTTTTGACCTTATTTAGATTTAGTGTCTTGACAAAGAGTAACTAACAGCACGTGAAAGATCCCAGGCAGACATTATTTTGAACAAGTGAAATCATGACTCTCTAAAGAAAAGTGCTTCTTCCTTCATTAGTCTGTTTCTTTTGTAGTGCATATTTGTTTCCATGGGTTAGACATCTAGAGTCTAGGAACTGATATGACAATTACATAGGGTTTTTTTCAAAGTCCATACTCAGCTTATTCCATAACCAGAGACTGGTGTCTGGATCATAAACATGATCCCTACAATAATTGAAAGCCATATCTTACCTTTTAAAGTCCATATTTAAAAGAAGATTCTGTGTATTATAACTTTTTCAGATTGACTTTTTATTTCTTGTTTCAAGTTTTCTTCTTTCAATTAAGCATTACTTCAGTAGTTTTCTCATGAAGATTTAAATGCCTTTGGAGACTTTGCTAGCATGTACACAGAAGTCGAGTACCTTTGCAAAAGGTGCTTAAGCATATAAAAGTCTCTCTGTCTCTCTTTTAAGGTGAGTGCAACTATGCAACCTTCATATTGTTGACCTGTTTCACTTTGTTCTTGACACAGCTCCTATTTGAGTTACAATGTTTAGCCCTGCAGATAATCTGGGCACGTAATGAATACTTCAAGATGACAAAAAAGGTTTAGACCTTAAAAAAGAGGAGCTTCAGGAACATTTCCTAGAATGCCTTTATGTGTTTGATAGTACCGGTATAAAATGCACGTAACTTGAGGCATTCTTATCCTTGGTTTGATAGGGTCGGAAAACTATAATAACAAAACCAAGGGTGAAAAGAATCAAGATAGTTTCTAACCAGGTTGCCTTTCTGGAGGTAAAAACAGAAAGAAATTAATTATGATTAGAACAGAAGAAAAAATTGAGCACCATATCCCAATTTTCATATACTTATTTGCAATTGGACATACTGTATGACACCCTTGTATCTCAGTAACTTACAGAAGCTGCTTATAAAAAACTAGCAAAAGGGATTCTCTGCTTGTGGCAATTTTGCAGAACCCTATCAGCTTTAATGCGTCTGGGCCTGTTTACATTGGTTCTTTTGGCCATTGTAAAGTATGTGCAATACGATGGATGCATTATGTCAATCCAAGGTAGCGTGACACAAACTTTAGCTTCAGGTTTGGCATGAGCACAGAACACAATTACAGATGACCAGCATTCAGCAATTAAAGCCATAACACTGCCTCCAGCAAGTACCATAATATACTGTGGGGGTTTTTTTCTCCTTATAAATATACTGCTAATGAGCAGCCTTACCCTTTAGCTGTCTTCTTCAGAAGCCAGAAATAGAGGGGTAATACTTTGATATCCTCCCCCCACCCCCATTAACAAAAAGGTAGGGCTTTAATGCAAACTCTGAATGAATATTCATCATCTTTGTTTTGCAGCTTTCACTTATCTCTAGGTGTTAAAAGCCCCATTTCTGTTCCAATGCTGTTAGAAACTTTTCTGGCTACTTACTTTTAAAATTTAAGGTTTTAATTTGCTTAATTGCTTTTAGATTTTGTTTGTTTGGGGTTTTTTTTTTGTTGAGAGAAATGAAACAAATTATTTTGTTTAACAGTCCAACTATTTGGCTTCAAACTGCTGCAAGACTGTTGCGAAATTTATGTTCTCCTTAAGCTGAGCTGTCTGTGGAAAGCTTGTCCTTCCCCACCTGGGGCAGTGCTGCTTAGTGAGGACACCTGTGATGCCAGGTGGGGTGGGGGAAGTTCCACATCCAGAAGATCAGGGTGAAGGAGCTCTTGCAGGGAAGTGCTTAGAAACAAAGAAGGTAGGGAACAATTCAACAAAATATAACAAAATATCTGGTTTGGGGAATATGATGATAGAGGTGTTTTGTTTAGATTGAAAGGGTTTAGAATATAAATTTGTACAGAAAAATGGTGACCATGATGAGTGCAAGAAAACTGATAGCAGCTTTGGTGATCTAGGGAAAACTGAGAGGATACTGGTTTTCTACGTAGCAAGGTAGTGCTGATATTTGTATGGTTATACATCACTTGCTCGCAGTGTTGGTGTTCATTTTCAGGTTTCACTGTTGCCATAATATGTGAGAAATAACAGCAGTTTCTCACTCTGTTACTTGGAAAAATGTGAGAAATAAAAGCAAGGTACCTGAATAGGAGTTGTCCTTTTCTAATTTGCTTTCCAGAATCTTCTGTCTCTGATTCAATTTTATACTTTATAAATCACCTAACTTGTTTATGAATCAGTGGCATCAGTTAGGAAACTGTTGAACAATATATATTTTGTACATGACCAGTAAGTTCATTATCTGGTCAATAAATTGCTGCCATGATTTAAATTCAGTTGTGTATTACAAAAAATAAAAAAAACTTGTATCTGTATTAGGTGCTTAAAATTTATCATTTATAAATCAGAGCATGATACATTGCGGCATGCAAAAAGAGGAAACCATTGCATATAAGTCATTCTCTGTGTTCATTCAATACTATGCTGAACTGTAGAAATGAAAGATGGTTGTTAATCCAGTAAAAAAGGTATGCTGAAGATAGAATAAAAAATGCTGGTTGCTTGTATGGACAAGTTAGTGGTATGTTTTTTAATGCTTAACCAGCTGGGTGGAGCAGACATAACCAGCTGTAATTAATTTGCAATTTTTTTTCTTCCTCACCTGCCCAAATTTTTCCTTTGAGTATGTTATATCTGCATTAAGTTTTGGGATATGTCTCCTTTTTCTGATAACATTTATTGCTTGCAGTGTGTTATTAACACCATCATACTTCCTTTTCTTCTTGTTCTTTGAGTTGTTCTGTCATACTTTCCACTAAAAAGCACTTGATCAGCCCCTACCAGTTCATTGATATTTTGATTTATTTTTTCATAAAAATATTCAGTGCTCTCAGTGTCCAAGGCTCTGGCAGTAGCTACATGGCTCCCTGAATTACTAGCACATGGGGTCTGCTCGGCTCCATTACCCTTTGTAGCTCCCGAGGGAACAGCTTCCAAAGACACTGTGCACAGTGTAACTGTCATAAAGAAATTTGAAAACATTGGTTAGTGCCATAGTAACATGTCAAACTAGTAATAAGTAAAAAGTACATTTAGGGAAAGGAACAAAGTGTGAAATGTTGCACCAGCCAAGACATAAATAGCCTTTCCTGGTTTGTTTATAGAAGGTGCTTAAACTCTACCTATCTTTAGATGTGCAGTTTCAGGTGTGGGTGAGGTAGCTGAGGCTCACTGGAGTTACTGGTGTCTAAAATACTCCCATATGTTCACTGAGCAATGGTAATGGTGTGCTTGTAGCCCATACTAATTATGAAAGAATAGCTGTGAGTTTAAGCAGCTTCAACAAGCTTTACGTTAATCCTACACAAATTTCATGATGATTTAAATGAGCGCATTTCATTTTACAATTACATGCATAAAAAACAATTTACTGAAAATGATAGAAACTGAAGCATTTCCTCACTGCTGTTATTAATGGCCTCTGCTTCACCTAGTTTAGGTTAAAACCCTAAATTTTTGAGAATTAGGTTAGTTGTGTGTACTTGGTGAGGGATGCTTGAGTTATAGCAACAGCTGTGGGTACATGTCATATAGGTTGTTCATCCTCTAGAAGTGGATACCTACTGAATGCAGAGGCAGAAAAGATAAATGTCTTTGAGTAGATCTTAACTTTTAGACAGCTAAAGTAAGAGTCCCATTCTAGAGGGACAGGCACTGCTGATATGTCTGAAAGCGCCAGTTGTGAATAATATTTTTCCTCTTGAATACCTTTTCCAGCTTATTCACCTGATGGAACCCAAATGGGTGGAATAGCCTCTCAAAAGATCAAGGCCCTGGAGGACAGCCACAAGTTCTGCATAAGCCCAGAAGAAAAAAAAAGTTCTTGGATGAAGGTAAGGAAAGAGAATAAAATAAATTATTTATAGAAGTTGTGACTGGTTAAATTGTAGAATAACTCTGAAACTGTTGATCCAAATGTAAGGCTTTACAGAAATGGACTTCAAGTGATATTATTTATTTTTTTGTTCAAAGTGTGTGTGTGATGCTGCATACCATGCTCTGTACTGTTATTCCCAGCATGTTTTCAGGGATAGGATGAACTGCAAAGAATGTATATCCAAGTTACATTCTGAAAAAGAAAACGGAACGGTGTATTGCCTGTTAGAAGACCTAGTTCACTTAAATATTAATTAGAAGTGCAATTGGTCTCTAAGGCTTCTAATGGCGCATTGAAGGCCGGAAGTTACAGCTCTCTGCTTGTTAATATTAGGAAAAGTATGTGCTGTTAGCCCCCAAGAGGGGTATTCCCAGGGATTTTGACTGACACAAATGTTTGTTGATGGGACAGTAGGCTTTAGGGTATCGATACAGAGTCTGCTTTAAAGCACCAATAGTCATTTAAATAATACAGGATATCCACTGCATCAGGGATATAAAATACGTCACAATGTAATGCATTTGTCCCTCCTGTATTAATTAAATGAAAATGTATCAGAACTCTTACAAGATAAGCGAATTCTAAAGATACTGTTTGAAGTAGCTGTGTGTTGTGAACTGCATATCAAAGTGCAGTTTAGACTTTTTGAGTGGCTGTTATAAATCGGCAAGTGAACAGTTCATTATTTACAGGCCTCTAAAAGTAAGGAACATCCCATGGAAACAAAAAGTAACTCCTGTTCTTCTAAAATAATGGTAAAATTGGGTAGCAACAAACAGACAACATGTCAGTATGTTGTGTCATGTTGAAGTGTGATCCATTCCTTCTAGAACAAAGCTTGCAAGGAATTGCAGTGAACTTTTGTGTAAGTTAAACTTTGCTTGTTATGACAAACTATTACATGCTCTGCTGGTGTAGAAAATGACATTTTTCTTTGAGCTGTGTTACTTTTAAAATTATTTGAATAATGGTACGCTTATACATCCAAATCGATTTATTAGAATAACCCCATGCTTTTGAAACAAAGTTGACTTGTATAAACATATTTAGTCATGATTGAATTTTATTCTCCCATTTAATGAACACTGTTCAGTCATAATGTTCAATCACTAGATTAATTAACATGTCTGTAACTCTAATTGTGTACGTGTCAATCAAAATCACAGGAAAAAAAGACAAAGAATCTGCCTGGCAAACAAAATAGGCTGATTGTATGAAGTGAAAGTAGATTGGAAATGAAATGAAGAGTGTTTATCTGCAGTAAACAGGAGTTGTCTTTCTATTTTTCCTATCTGTTTCAATTTAGGTTTTTTTAAAAATCATGTTTATATAGTTTGTTAAATATTACAGGAACTCTTTTATGCTTATATTGACTGTCTGTCAATCTGTATGTGATACTATGTGGATCGTTCAACATCATCTAGCTACTGATATCTGGTATAGTAGAGACAGTATTCTGTATTAAAAGGTGGAGTAGTTCTAATTTTCAAGGGATGAGATTTCTTCTCAAATATTATTATATGATGTAATTGTGTTAACTTATGTATACTGTGGGCCAGGGGAGCAAAGAAGTATCCCAGAAAGCTTTCCTCATAAATTATTTAATTAGGGTTTTCATCAGACTTCTGAATGTTCTTTTAATCTTGTGTCCTAATTTAATTTGCCATTTCATGTAATTAAAAAAAAAATTTCCCCTCTCTTTTTTCCGCCCTTACTGGAAGGGTATATTGACAATGTGAAGCCTATATTAATAACATATCTCAGACACAACCCCACAATCAATCAGGAAAGAAAATCTCATACGACTCATTTGAGTCTTTTATGAATATACTACTGTGATTTCTAGAAGTAACACTCAGATCACCACATTCTATTTACTTCATTCAGGCTGAAAATTCCTCCTCCATAAATAATTGTACAGAAGCAAACAAGAGAGTTTGGTATGAAGGATTTACAAAACAAGAAGATGAATACAAATACCTGGCCTCAAAATTCATTTGTATTTTAAGCTAGTTTAATGCCTCTGAAAATTGCCTCATTGCATTATCATGTGGCCAGTACTAAATTAAATGAAATACTTCAATATACCAGTACAAAAAATCCCCTGGAGGTTGGAACCTATACTTTCAGTCTTTTTATTACTGAGACATTACAGATTTGGGAAGAAACAGGGCAAAAATATGGGCAAGGAAGAAAGCAATTCGATAGAGCATCATGGGGTTTTTTTGTTGTTGGGTTGGTTCCCCCCCCTATAAATACAGCATTATCTTTTAATTCTGGCATTTTGCAGAATAGCCTAAGTTATTTAGCTTTATCAGACTTTACTGCAAGTAAATAGTAAAGGAGGGTTTAAAATGAGTGTTTTATTGTGCACAACATGAGCTGCAGAACTACCATACAGGAGAATTGTGGAGTTGTTATAATACTGCTAAATGTGGCTGAAGTAGTTGAATGACTGACATTCTCAGTTGTGGAGTGCTATGTCCCTTCAATAACACTGTGATGTTTGCAAAGCTGCAACAGAGCCATTACGATGTAATTTAGAGTATTTCATGAAATGCTCCATATACCCTTTATAATGTCATTGTTAATAACCCATACAATTTATATACCACATATGGTTTAATATCCCTTATCATCTTAGTGAGACATTTCACTAAAAATATGCTCTAAACTAAGATTACAAATTAAAAAGACTGAAGTAAAGAACCAAAGCATATGCAGATCACTTGCCGTTCAGAATTCTTTAACAGAGAGGTTTCACGTGCTTTATATTCTCCAGAGGAGTGAAACTTACCACATGCCTATAAAGTCACAGAAGTTTGAACTGAACTGCAGTGTGTGGTGAGGCTTCGCTTATGAAATCTGCTCTTATTCGGGGCTAATACTCTTGCCATCCACAAGGTAGACCATTGTGCTGCCACATGAGCTCTCTTGCAGTGCGACAGTTCTTGAGCCCTCCCATGTCTCATGTGTGGATTGCATAGGCACCCCTGTAGTTTCACTGTGTACACAAACTCCCTGGGCAGTTCTGTTCTGCACAGGCTTTACCCAGGTGTTATATTTTAAGGATAACTGAGTTTCAGCAGCAACTATAGCTCCGCTTAGTCAGGCTAAACCAAACACATGATTCTGTTAGTATGGATTAACTACTACAGTGACAACTTCTATTATGCTACTATAATGTTATCATCCTCTATACATAAGAGGGTCAGAACAGGTCTGCAAGGAAATGTGATGAGCCGTAGTAGTTAGGAGTAGTCTAATGACTATTTTGCTTTGCTTTGGTATTTGGAAAATATGACCCAGGCCTCAGAATAATTCATGTTATAAGCAATTGGAGTCTGGTGAATGAAAAGGAAAAAAGAAAAATATGAATGTCTCTGAATGTTAGAAACTTAATTTAGAAGGTTATTTGGTTTACGGACATATGAAGTGTAAGGTGACTGTTGAAGGCAGCCAAATTTAAGCAAAGTGAATGGATGGGGACTTCCCATAGGGAGTGCCTGTGAAATGTGTACAGGTGATAAGCTAAGGTCAGGACTAGCTGGGAATGATGTTGATGGTATTCCTTGTTCTGTACAGATGCCACTTTTCCTTTTTATACCACAAAGCCGTGTGTGTAAACAAAATGGTGAACTTAGTAATTCTGCTAGTTCCTATGGCAACCTAGTGCCCAACTGTTCTTTTTCCATGCAGTTACCTGGCAAAATACACTACCGTGTTTCAAAATGCACTTTTCCTTGTCATCCTAGTGAGTGAATAAGTTTCCTGAAGAAAGAGAGAACTGAGAAGTACACAAAGAATTGTATTTGCAAGATAAAATTAGACTTTGGATATGTATGAGGGAAAAGAGAAGACTTAAGTTAGCAGTCTCAAAATGCATGCAGTTTAGTTTTAGGATAAAGATACTTCAGTCAAGTCAAGAGCTAAGATTTTAAGAGTGCTATGAGGAGAACTGGTATTATATTATTGATCTATTTGTGAATTTGAGTTGTGGTATTGAAAATTAACAGGAATATTCAACTCAAGTGTCTTACTCTCAAATGTGATATACTTGGATCTGTGTTGTACCAAGGTGATACTTCTGCACCAAAGGAATTTCACTTGAGCACAAGTACAAGTTGAGGGGAAATAGACTGAACTGGGGGCTTTTGCTTCCTGATTAGTCAAAAAGTAATGTGAGGAAAAAATATCTTATTGCCTTCTACCAACTCCTAGCTTTGCCAGGAAGCAAAAAGTAAAAATCATACCTGTTTCTTTAAATGAATGAAAGCTAAAATATTTCATGACCACAGAACAGCATGCATATACAATCTAGCGAGAGGGTTTTTGCCCTATTGGTTTTAGAATAGCAGATATTATTAATGAAGTAATTTTGCATTCAGGAAAATGTTTTCACCATTTCTGTAGTTCTTAATTTTTATTCAATTTCGGCAACTCTGCCACTCAAATAAGTAACACCAAGTTTGGAACAGAAATGAAGCAAAAAATATTTGCTTCTCTGTGTTGCTGGATTTACTTAGAACCTTGCTGGATCACAACCTCGTAACTGCAAGAATGAGGATACTTGAGGGTAGTGGCAAGTAGAGAATTACTTGCTCTACTTGCATTTGTGTTCTGTGGTATATTTTGTAATGTTCAGGGATTTAATATATTCCGTTATTGTCGATGTGTTATTTTTCTCTGTGAAGAGGACAAGGCTGATGCCATCAGGTGTGGCTTTGAGAATTAAATTCTAAATACACATAATAACTGGTTTGGTTTTTGTTTGGTTTGGTTTTTTTTTTTTCTTTTTCTTTTTCTTTTTGGTACAATGAGCAACGTGAGCTTTCAGGGTGTACCAACAAGATAAATAGTTAACAGTGGATCACAGAGGTCACAATTAAATGGAGCAAAACTAGGTAATAAGCTTGCAGGATTTCAATGCAACTGTACAAAATTAAGATTGAATAAGAACTTAGAAACTGGTAAACAATTATCTATCAATTATTACAGGAAGTGGATTTCCTATTGACACAAGAGGAATTTTATTTTTGTTTATCAAGGTAACTGCTCTATTAAATAGCTTCCAGTTCACCCTAGGACTGAAGTTCAATTAGCGTCAAAGTCTCATTTGTTGACATACATACATCAGATTCTCAGCTCGAGTATTTTTGGAGCACATTAACATTCAGTACAGTTCTCAGTTTAAAACAGTGTGATGCTAACCTGTATCGCACATACACATGATGTATTTATGACACTTTTAATTTGTCATTTTCATGACAAATTTCATATGTCTCTCTTCAAAAAGAGAACCAAAGTAAAACAAATCAGGTCCAAAATTTGAATGTTGGGAAGTTCTGGCCCAGTTCTATATTTAGACTGCTTCATTTTGTGCAGTGCTAGTTACATACTTTGGAACAGAAATGGCCTGGGTAATGAAAGCAAAATGACTACACCAGCAAGGTATTCCACTGAGGCTAATATTTCCTATTTTTCTGCACTGTGCTATATAGACCTACTTTCTGTGCCTGGGTTCATATACGGTGCTTGAACTGTATTTAAGAAATGATTGCTGAGATAATGTTTGTTCTGTGTCTATTACTCTTACCAGAACAAATACAGATATCTGATTTGATTTTATGAAGTGTAATACTATTTATTCTTCATAATGGCAAAATAGATACTTGCAATAAATAAGAGATGACATTCATTCTCTCTGTGCTTTAATGAGAGTAAAAGAAATTTACAAGGTGCTGGCAAATCCATAAGACAAGGACATAAAAAGGCTGTGCTATTGAACACAAAAGAATCCCCTAAGTCTCTACCACCTATTCTGAAGCCTTGCAACCAAAACCTGAAACGGTCTAGGCAATCTAACAAAACTTAATTGATCCCATTCTGCATGTCTGATGCTATGTCAGGTCACCATAAAATAAGAATAATTTTTCATAATATTTTACACCTTCCAAATGTCAATATGAAGAAGCTGCATTTTCTTGTCAAGTATATAAAGTCTGGATCATAGCTCTTTTTATATAAATGTTCTTCATGGTAGTTGCTTATGAGGTTACATGCTTATCCAGCCAGGCCTGCCAACTTATGAGGTATTAGAATTTGATATGGTGACCATAAGTCCACAGCATGATATGAATGAAAGACTAAATCTGTATGAAAGCTTTACATTATTTTCATTGATGTTTTATCACCAATTAACATTTATTTTAATATACTTTTGAAAAGAAATGGTATTTACACATCACAGTTCTGTAAATAGTATGTTAATCTTCCTTTATCATGTAACAACTTCATTGGCCGACTTGCAAAATCAACACTGGCATAGTTATATTCCTTGCTTGAAAGGCAGGATATTTTCAGTTGTGACAAGTGATTCAAGGCTGAAAACTGTTTTATTTCTTTGTAATTTTAAAAATAATGCAGTTACTGTTCATTCAAAGTTCCTGATATTCCAGAATATGAATGAAGTCTGTCATTATGCATTTGAGGGATTTCTTCATTCCCTTCTGTTTTCCAAAACCTAGATGCTTCCTCTGTACTACCACTATCAGTTCTTGCCCCCTGGCAATAAGATCAAAATGAAAGTGGAATAAAAGGGAATAGAATAAGAGTAAAGAATGCAAAAGAAAGATTGACTGGGAGAGGAGTAAATGAAATGAGTAAAGAAAGGGAAAATAAAAGAGATGACAGATGTAAAGCTGATATGTAACAAGGTTATGAATATTTTCATAAGACTTTTATGGAGGCAACCAAATGAGTTTATTTCAATTTACTTGAAATTCTATGTGTGTGTATTGATTCAACCTGATGAGAGTAGTGAAATGCTCATTATGTATCAATAAAGATCACATTCAGTGAGTTCTGCACAGGAAAATCATAAACTAGTTTCTCAAGGAAGAATGTACTAATCTACTACTGAAAAGCAACAGGCTTCAAGGAGCCTCCCTCTAACTACCTGACTCTGTCTGATTACAAGTATTTGAGATAAACGGGTTTCTATGGAGGATGAGACATCATGGAAAAGGTATTAGAAATAGTTTGCTGAGCTCAGTTGCTACAGTGACTGTGTCACTGATGACCACTGCAGCTTCCCCAGAGGATGCAAAAAGGGAGGGTTCAGATGCAACTCAGATCCAGGGATGTGAATCATGTGCCTATGGAGATGCGGATGTAGCTTGTTTATAGCGTAGGGCCCAGACTGAATGTCAGAGATTCGCATCACCTGCTTTGAGAGACAGGTGTTTCTCAAAACCTGAGACCAGGAAAGAGCTGTCTAAAAGAGCTAAAAAGGTACCAGAAACAAAAGCAGTGCCGTAACTAATCCTGTTCGTATCCCTATGTATTCAGAGCTCTCCTGTTTTATGAGTCTGCTTTCTTTGGGGGTGATGTAGTTAATGGATTTTGCTCTGTGTCATGCTAGTGAGCTTACACAATCATATTAGCCTGAAAGAAGGGGTGAAGGCGTATTTCCCCAGGAGGGAACGGTCTGTCCTTTAACAGATGACTCATTCAGTACACCATAGAAAAACAGGGACCTTTTCTGAGAGCCTCTCTGGACATGCAGTCTGAATGCAAAATCTGCACTTTAAGAAACCTGTGTTTAAGCCATTTGTAAACTCATTTCCTGAATGCTTTTAAAGGATCGGTCCCAGTCTAACCCTGTGCAGAGACATGAATTAGTAGTTCCTGTCTTTTGAGGAGTATGACTCAAGGAGTTTGTGGGAGATGACCTTATCACCTGTACTTCAATATCATTATTTTCCATGTGCTGCTGTTCATAAAGTTCAACCTCAACCAACCAGCTCTGTTCTGTGTTGAGATTGCTCATAAATTAATTTCTCTCACTAGAGAGGTCAGGTAAAGCCAGGAGTAAACTTGAAACAGATGAGTAGAACTGTAGCAATAGTAGAGATAAAATGATGTGTGACTCATTTGTTTCATTTCACGTAGAAAACAGATTTGAGCTTTAGGCAGCCACTGTTGGATTTGTACCAGAGTGGGCATTGTAAGGCCTTCTGCTGTTAGTTCTGGCTGAATTTTGCAAACTTTTTTTTCTCACTGGTAGTTCCTTTGCTCAAGAGGGGACAAGGAATGGAATAATTAGGGTGTTCTAGGTCATGATGGGCACAGGCAAACCTGTGTGCTGAAACTTGAACTGCTTTTACTTGTGACTTGCAATCCTACAAAATAAGAAACACTTTGTTTTCCAGCCCTGTTTTAAAAACAAAAGAACAATTGTATTGGTAACAATATTACAACAGCACTTGGATATAAGATGTAAGGACAAGATGACTTACAAGTTTACAGGAAACTTGTTAACACTGATGCATTGTAATCCTGTTAGGAAAGGGGACCTAAGTCAAGCTTCTGAGGCTCGTTTTAAACTGGTCTTCGAAACAAGAAAAAAGGAGTGCAGATTTTGAAAGTTCATTAACTGCACCTGTAAGTTCAATATATCATCATGCAAAAAGGAATTGATTAGAATTGACCCGCACATGTATGTTTATGAAAAGTATGGGCTTTTAGATAGATCTGGTCTAATGAGACTGCAGGGACTTCCTCCAACAAATGCAAGAAATTGTGCAGTGGACACTATATTAGTAGTTTATTTTCTTTTCTTTCTGAAGTCATGTATTGTGAGTTCCCTGGGACAAAGGCTTTTTTATTTTGTGTTTCTGTCTCTTCAGTAGCGTGCTGAGGAAAAACTTGGATTTAAAAATCCTTACATAGTACATGCACTGCATCTGCTGTGAATTGCCAGCTCTTATTGGTTTTCTCACTTATTTGGACTCTTAAATCCTACTCGGCCTTTTTTTCTTGAGTAGAAAGGGGAGAAGTCTTTTGACAGTAAAAGATAACTTTAACTATTAGAACCCACCAGCAGCTTCACACATTTCAAGAATTTGTCATTCTCTTATCCCTCTTTCCACTACCATTGCTTTCTCTCTGCTCTACGAGTAAGATTCCCTCTGCATCTGCAGCTATTTGCAGTGTTTTGGGAGAAGTAAATCCAGTCACACAGGCAGGAGCAAATCCAACAGTTTCATTGGCAGAGCCCCAGTAAGCCTGAACTACATTCTGCAACACCTGTGTAACTATTGCTGGTTTCTACTCAAAATGCTGGGCCCAGAGCTCTGTCTTCATGACCTTAAAACAGTATTATATGCACTGCCTGTCATTATCTTCTTATGAAAAAAAAAAACCACAACACAATAACAACCACAGAGAGATATTGTAATTCTTTAGACCTGAAGTCTACCTCCTCAGAGATAATGCACTATTGAGGGGAAAGCAGAAGAAGGAACAGTTATGTCCAACTCTTCCCTCTATCACCTTGAAAACAGGGAACTGATAATTACAGGTAACCAGAGATGTTGCCCCTTCCTCTGTAATGATGATCTGTTAGCTATTGTCCATGTGTGTATCACACTGAGAAAGGATTACTGTAATTTCCTCTGCCAGGGACAATGGTTCAGGGTACTCAAACTCTAAAGTGCATTACTGATTTTTAGGAAGGTAGAAAAGAGCTTGTTTTTCATTTTTTAATTTACTGTGTTTCTAATGTCACGACGTTGTACCAACTTTTGGCAATTATATCCCCTTAGATAACAAGGCTAAATAATTACAGAGATAGTGAAATGAACACTGATATATGAACACCCAAGGTGTCTCAACACCCTATGAAGTGTACGGCTTCTGATACAGCAGGCAGAGTCTCTTGGGACATTTTGAAGCATTATAACCATCTCACAATCCAGCTATTTTTTTCTGATGATTGCTAGTCCTCTTCAGGAATGTGCTGTGCTCACCACTGTCACATTTTACCAATGGCAGTGCAAAATGTACTACTGCTTCTCTGAGGTGATATAGTTAAAGAATATGTAATGTTACTTGTTTGTTTTCCACATAGCTTGGCAAATACATAGTCTATTTACTGACGGATGCTTCCTTTTTCACTCAAGATTACTTTGGATGAAAACTAGCTAAGCAGTTTTAGATGTTGCTCTTTGTGACTTGAATTGTTGTTTCATTAGATAATGTAGGAACTTGAACTGATGTTGCAGAGGAAAGTTCATTCTTTTTTTTCCTAAACACTTTTCTCCACAGAAATAAGCCATTTCCTTTTTCATATGGCTTCAAAGAAAAGCTGTCTAGGGTTTTATCAAGATAGTTGTAGTTCTTGAGAGAGAGTCTAGCCCACAGTTTCCTGTATAGCTTTTGAGAAGGAGATTTTTCAGGATTTTTCCTTAGTAACTCAGAAAACAGGCTTGGTTGGTTGGTTGTTCTTTCTTTTTTTTCTTATTCTTTTCTTTCCCTAATCTCCTTTTCCAGTTCAGCAAGCCAATGTGCAGAACACCCTAACATCTCACCAGTTTTATACATCAGGTCTTATTATCTGTGTCCATCTCCTGTACAGTCACATCAGTGAGTGGAGTTTGAGTACTTGATGACCAGCACAGTGCAATTAGTGATGTGTCCTAGGAAGACAGTTGGATTTGTTACCTGCTTCTGATCTTACTGAGAACAGCAACACCTGGCTTTGTCACCTTAATAGATTAATCTGTTACTCATCAGCTAATAAGGAGCTGAACCTGATTTCCAGAACTGCTGAACTCATGCAACTGCCGTTGAGGTACTTTACATCTAAGGCACTTAGTGCCTGTAAAGAAATTAGTATACGGTTTTTGAACATTGTTTTAAAAGTTAGATTAGTTAGATTGGAGCTGAGCAGTCAGACCAATGTCTCTGTGCAAGCACCAGAACCGCCTGGAGAAGTGCTGCTGGAGGTGGGGTAGTCATTATGGCTGACCCTTTCAAAGCAGTATCTGATTATTAGAAGAGAAATGAGATACACTATTCACGCCAAGTAACTTCAGGTTAAGAGGGCAGCAGAGATGCTTAAACAACACAGAGCAGAGTGGGTATAAAATATGAGGTAGCATTTATTGTAATTTAAACATATTTTACATAAGCCTTAATATAGCATTTAGACTGCTCTTGAGAACGTAATTTAGTCCTAGGAGAGCTACAAAAAACCATTTGGTTCACGGAAGAAACTTGCTGAAATTCTAGGTAAGAGAAGATCATACCATTCTCTGGACTCCATCTAGAGGTAAAACCACTTCATTATATGGTTACCTTACTGGTATTCTGTCCCTGTTGCAGTTTGTAGTAAAAGTTTTATTGGCTCCTGACAGAATCAGGATCCCAGCTCTACATTAGGTGGTAAAAAAAAGTTTGAATACAGAGACACTGACCTGTTAACAGCATAAAACAGGAAGAGCTCACATTAGTGTTTTAGGCAATGAATACAATGGACTAGAGCTACCATCGGTTTTATTCATTTTATGCCTGAGGTAACATGCAGACGGATACAGAAGAGAGTCAGTACAATCGGATCCCTCACGTAATCTCCCTGTTCATCAGCAGAGCTGCCTATGGGCACATCCTAGACCAAGTAGGCAGCTGGGTGACAGTTCTTTTAATTGTTCCCTTTCTAAGCTTATTTCTGCTTTCATATTACATGGCTCGTTCTTTCTATTGTTTCACTACTCATGCTGTCATTAAGCTTGTTTTGCTAAGTAATTATATCTTTAAGGGACTCTGCCTTTGCACCTTTTCTTATTATTATATCTCCACATACTCTCAACCTTGTGGTTTTTGTTTTTTTTCACTCTCCCCCTGTGTTTTCACCAGATATTCTGTGAAGTGTCCCATTTTTTCCTCCCTCATCAATGTTTTCCTCTCTTCTCCCATCTCTCTTTTCCTCCTCCTCTAATATAAAAGAAATTTTCATTTTCAATCACTCTTTTAATCTTTGTTGTTAGTCTTATTTCTGTCAGACCTTCCCTTCGTTTGGCTTTCCTTTCCTTGGTCCTCCTGACCTCTTTCTCTCCTCCCCCTGTGTGCACAGATGTACATTTATTTAAAATTCAGATACAAATAGGTTTACTTTTGTCAAGTTCATCTGCAGCTTTTTTACTTACCTCCTTCATATGAAAGCATGACGTTCAGAAACATCAGTTATATTTGTTATACCCTTGATAATAGTGAAGCAGATTTTTCTCCAGTGAGGAGAAACCTTTTCTTCTAGCAAGGGTGGGATCTGTTTCCTTTCCACAAAATGCATCTACTGAGCTGGATTTTGAGCACTATGTCTATACTTCATCTTTGCAGTAGCCATGAAGACTGTTCATCCATCACCACCTTTCTTTATGCTGAAGATTGCTCTTGGGGCTGGTTTAGGAGATACATAACAGAGGTGTAGTTTCTTTACTGAAAAAACCCCAGATGATAATATGATGTTTCAACTAACACTAAGTATTGCCTTGAATTATTAATTAAATGAAGTTAAAAGAATCTTTCAATGATCTTACTATGTGATATCAGTATGATTACATAAAATCCTTGGTTTCCAATTTTCTAAAACAAAACACCCAGCATAGATTATTCTTTAGTGGAATGAATATTCTTCCCATCTGTGCCCTAGGCAACCATATGATTTGCCTATGGGATAGCCTGCATTAGCAGAGAAAAATGAGAGTCATGTAGGAATTGAACCCTAAGCCATGTTTTCAGAAAAATGCTATAAGCAGTGGCATGTTCTGAAGAGTTTCAGACAAATGTTGAAAAAATCCCAGCAAAGCCAAGCCCCACAAAAGCACAAACATGAAAAACAGTTTGCCAAATGCAAAAGAATTGAGGTCCTTTCCTCTCATCTTGTTTATTTAGCCTCATTAAGCTTATGAATTGGATGACTCCAAGAGCCCTTTTTCTGTACAGCATGTTTACACAAATTTGCAACTAGTCCAAGAATTCCCAAAGAACCTCTGTCAGAAACAAATAATTCTACTGAATAAGCAAACAGAAAGTCATCAAGAAGTGACTATACATGTGGCAGGCATACTGTATCTCTGACAAACTGTGGTCATCTTACTGTATGAAGTAAGCCAGGAGAGTTGTTATAACCTAGCTACTTGTCAAAAGATCAAACACTTGTTTCACTGCTGAAAATTGAAATAGATGCTTCCAATTTTCCTCTTTACCTCTTTGTGGAGTGATGACTACAACATAACTGTGGCAAAATACGGTAGTTTGGCAAATGTAGAGAATGCTGTGGTGTGCATAGGGATCAGTAAAAAGGTTTTCAATGCATTGGTTCCTTTTCAGATTCTCAGTCTTCTGCTTACAAATAAATATCCCAGCTTGGCTGGTTTTGGGGGTAGCCCCCTTTTCCTTTCTCTTACTCTGCTTATTGATCCCTTCTGACTGCCATCTAGAGCCCACTGACTTTCTAGCTCAAGGCAAGTCTTTACAGTCTTCTGCAGTATCTTCAAAACACTTGTCTGATTTGTCGTGTACTAAGGTATGCTGCTGCTACATGTAGACAAAAGAGAAGGACTACAAACTCATACCAGATGTAAATGATGCAAGACAATGAAAACAAGGCGTAATGATTTATTTGAAGTATGTTCCACAGAAAGAGTGAGCACTCTTTAATAAATATGTTTTCCAGTGATTCATAGCTTGTACCCTTCTTTGCTCCCTAGAGTAGTGATGTACTGAGCCTTACTTTGAAGCTAAAATAGGAACTGAAGGCATTGAACTGCTTTTGTTCATATTAATATTTCTGAATGCTGATGTACTGAATCAAGCAGCTGGTGTCTAGAGAGCCATGCTGTCTTACGCTACATTTTGGGCCTTTTATCTTACATAGAAAGAACAACTCTATTAAAAAATAATAAAATAATAATTGAGCAACTGCTGCAATTTGTAGAATGAATAAACATTCATGCATTTAGCAATATTAAAAATTGTGTGCTTGGCTTATACAACTATGTTAATGTTATGAATTTACAGAGAATGGCAAAGATCAATGGTATCGTTAATAACATACTTAAAGGTGAAAAGGTAAAATAATTTATTTGTTCAACGGAAATGAAGGGCAAAGCTGATATGCCAGGAATACCAAATACGTTGTTTTTAATAAGAAATCTGTTTAAAAAAAAAACAACAACAGCAACTTAAAGATCAAATTACAAAGCATGGATAGGTACTCATGTACTTCAAGATCTTTAATTTTCATAAATAGATATATTTAGACAGTCATGCCCCCCCCCTTATGTCAAGGCATCTCTCCTATCTTTATAAACTTCACTGTTCTGAAAAAAAACCCTCAGTCAATACTATGGACAGATTCCATTGTGAGTCATTTGAAATATGGAAAGATCCTAAGCCCAAAAAGAGACAAAGTTGTGACTGTTCCTAGTGCCATTTTAGTATTTCAAAATGGATGATGGCGGTTGTTTTAGTAGTGTAGCTGAAATGGTTTGCATGCTATTGTCCTTACAAGTTTTGCTGAATGATAGATTCACCTGGTATCAGTCACTGTGTTCATCGTCAACTTCAGTGCCAGGATGCAGCATCAAAATTTCAGCACAGGGTTCCTGTTCTGAAGTATAGCAGTCTTTTTTTTTTATTGTACTTTGAAATTTAATTCCAAACATTTTTTAGTTTGACTGGGTGGCCATTCTTGTCTGTTACCTGCAGTTTAGAGACACAGAGACAGAAGACAAGAGCCTAAATAGCCATGGCAGCAAATGAAATTACAGCATACTGAAAAGGTCAAAGCAGTGCAGCTCACAATGATAATCTACAAAATACATGAGGCATTCAATTTCAAATACATCATTTTTCTGACAGAAATTGCAAAGAGCACAGCAAATGACAAGAAATGTATCCATCCATAACTGTTAGAATGAAATTGGGAAAAAGTTCAGACTTAACATGTTACAGATAAAAAATAACCATTTGTGTATTATTCTCAACAGCTGCACTTGAATTACAGAGAGAGTTGGTTCCCTGCAGTAGACCTGTATATTGGACTTTTCTTCAGTATTAACAGCATTTCTCCTTTTTTGGAGTGTGTGCTGGTTTAAAAGTAAACCAGCAGGAGAAATGAACCCAACTCAAAAGAGTTTAGAAGTCAGAACTACAATTTA
>JAVJGI010000003.1:7413813-7439708 GCA_035590275.1 Ibycter americanus | reverse complement strand
AGAGGGTATAGAATACACAGTTCCAGTTACACCCACACAGTGATAAACTGGTCCCAGCCACTATAACTAGGACAGAGTGAAATACTCAGTCACAGAATGTGTGTGCAGCAAGGGTATTTAAAAAGTGGAAGTTGTTCCAGAAACTTAGGTAACGTTCATAGTGGGACCTGGTTAATCGGGGGGGAAAATGATAAACTATTTATTGTTACAAAAAGATAAGAAACTGAGCTTTGTGCTGGTGGACGGAAGCAGGTCTCATAGACCATGCTGTAATGCTGACTGATCCTGTCATTTCAGTGGGCTCCCTGTCCCACGTAATATTTGGTGTTCATGTTATTTTCCTTTGCAGCTCGTATTACTGTGACTGGTGAAAATATATGAAGTGTAAAATGCCATTTCCTTTTGGGGGTATTTAGCCACTACAAATAGGAAGCGATCAGGTCGGGGAAATTCCATGAGCCAAATTGTTATGGGGAAAGAGAAGAGAAGCAATGCTGAGTGGCTCTGTCTCGAGCCATTATGTTTTTATAGTATGTAACATCTCCTGAGACAGTGAACTGAAACATGTTGGCCAGTAGGGATTACAAACTTTCAAAACATGTAGTGAGAACTATGTGCAAGGAAAACTCTCCTTTCAGTGTTGTCTAACACAGAAGGACAGAATGCTTCAAGCAGTAGTAATTGGCAATCCCTTGTGCCCCTGGTGCTTAAAATGAAATGGTGCCTTCAGCAAAGCATACTTTTGCATTTAGTTCACCTCATCACTCTTGACTGCGGTTGTCAAAATTTTACTGTCAGTGGGGATATGGTTTTCAGTTTACTTACCGGTGATAAAAAGAAGGCAATGATAGGTGATGTTTTGTCATCCTTGTTGTCTTTTGCTAACTCCTTGTTTGGTAAGCAATTTCTTCCCTAGGGCTACATAAGCAGGAAGAGCCTGTGCAAAGGTAGTAAATCTGCCCTAATGTTGCTTATCCTTAGTGCATGATGGTGCTACGCTGGACATGCTCAGCACCCAAAAAGCTGACTTTTAGAAGCAGGCACCTGAAGGTTGATAGGACATGGTAACTGTTAGGCCAGACTGCCATCCTCAGGGAAACATTTCTGGCTTGTTTCTTTTCCTAACAAAAACTTCCTCTTTACCTGTTCGGTAATAAAACTTCAAGACTGCTAGGAAGTCAAATGCTTTATGCTAAGGGATTTCTAGATTAATTCCTGTCTTTACATCAGATGCGTGCACTTGTTAACTTGTGTGATAGTTTTTATATCTGAATGGTTTACAACTGAGTCTGTTCCATGGTTTAGTATTTGAGTTTGGCTTCCAAACAACGTCTTGGAGTTACAGCTAAATGGCATACCTTCCAAAGGTGCATTCTGTATAGCAAACCACGTCGGTTTTGTTTTGCTTCGCAGTGTTAAAAGTGGTTTACAGAGATGTAATTTATATGTAGGTTACTTCATCAAACCTGCATTGCTTTTGCTTCTGTGGAAAGTCTCCTTGTCCCTTCTCCAGTTACTCAAGCCTATGGGATGAACTGACACTATATTTTTGTATTAAACTGAACACAAAAAGATCACAACCCAGATACATTCAATTATTCAATCCATGTCTCCTGTTGCACTCAGTCTAATGGTTTGACTTACTATTAAAAGTAATGACAATATGTATATAACACTGTATCATCCTCGCCATTTACTTTGAAAAATATATTATACATGACAGTCTTTACAGTTGGGGGATCACAATTTAAAAAAGGTAATTCAGATGTTTATGTTACTTAATTACTTAATTTTCTTAAGCTGAAGTTATTTTTATCACTTCAAAGAATAAAAAGAATAAAAGTTCTCCAATGAATAGTTGAAGGTTAAGTGTGATTATCAGCATTTAAAGTAACTTTTCCTAACTAAGGTCAGGACAGTATGTAACACTGTTGCAGGCTTTTCTAAAGGGGAGGAAAGTGATGAGGAGCTGTGGTCTCAGGGCCTTGGAAAACAGGGTGGATTCACGCGGCTGGATGTCCTAAAAAAGGAATACGCAGAAAAGTCAACGAGGCTTTCCATTACTGCTTCTAAAGAAGGGAATCTTGCAAGACAGACATGCAGCACTGGTTCAGGAGAAAGAGGATATTGGTCACTGAGATATTTCTGTTATCTCTTCATTGCCATGAAAAATTAATGTCTTCATGGCCACTATCTGCTTCAACTTGCTATATATATAAATACCACCCTTGAGACAGTAGAATTTACCATAGCAGAAAGTGTAGCGAGTGACCTCAAGAGCTCATCTTGGTCTATCTCTGCCTGCAGGCAGGATAACCTGTACCCAGTGTATCCTCCCGACTGATGTTTGTCTAACTTTTTCACTAAAATCTACAGCAATGGAAATGTAGCAATCAAGTTCAGTGCTTAAGCTGGAAGCGTTTTTCTGGTATCTGACATAAAGGCTCTTTCCTCCATAAACCCATTACTTGTTGTCCTTCCCCCGGGCTGATTAGGGGAGAACAATTTCTTACCCACGTTCCAGCAGTAGCTTTCAAATAGGTGATAACTATTACCTTTCCTGTCAACATTCTTTTCTCAAGTCTGAACAACCTCAAGTTTTTAATATGGATAAAAGAAATTTTGCTAGTTTTATTACAAATTGCTTTAAAAAGTGAAGTCATAATATGGAGTAAATAAATTACTGACAGCAGGCAGATCTGGAAAGAGGAAGTAATTTACAGGAGAAAATGAAACTTGTATCAACAAATACTACAATAACCATTTAAGTAAACAAGTTTTTTAGTGAAAATCAAATGCATGCATCATTTTTACTTCATGTAGTTGGAATACTTCTAAGGAAAGGCTCAAAGACAGAATTTTGATGAATAAAGACCAAGCGGGAAACAATTTCTGATGCTATGAAACTGCTTGAAATGGAGGAGGGAGTGGATTTCCTGAATTGACAAGTTTTGTTCTTTCATTCTATTTTTGCAACAAACACTAAGACACATTTACAAGACAGAGTTTTCAAGAAAGAATAATCTGGTGGTCACAGCACTCCTGAGGACTGTGGGGCCATGTCTGTAATAGCACATCAAACAGGGCCAGGGCATAGGCTTAATTGTTGTGTAATTTTCCTTAGTTACTGTCCACAACCCCAGGGCCAACTAAAATTTTCCTTCACATCCCTCAATCATTGCAGGGAGGTTAATGTGGAGGATGCACTGTTCCCAGCAGGCAGTTCAGATGTACTTTTCTAGTGGAAGAGACTTCAGCCATGTGGATGCAAGCTTTGTCACGCTGGCTGGCCTCTGAGCCAGAGGACTGTATGTAGCAATATAGATGCATGAGAAAGAGGATTGGGCTGGTGGTTAGAAAACGTTGGACTTCTCTCACTAACCGGTGACTTCTGTCACTGCTGAACTACAGGTTATTGTGAATGGCATCTCTGTCAGTCGCCTTCCACTTACCCTCTTATATTCTTAGTTCCTGTTCAACAGACCTTTTCCAAGTCCAGTCAAATTTTGTATCTTCCCAGGGAGAGGTTTAGTTTGGATTAATCAGTATCTTCCGAAGAACACTTTGTCAGAAGATTTGCAGACTAGCAATAAGGGCAAAATCTGGCTCCACTGATATCCCTCTGGCTGTTGTAGGTTTCTAAAGGCAGATCATTAACTGTTTCTGTGATGGATTCAGAAAGCATGTCAGGCAGATAAAATAAATGAGTTAACCTTGTCTGATATGTTCTTCCCTAACAAGGTGATTCTTTTTTGTTCAGTGGTGAACAGCAATATTCTGTGGTGAATGCAAGCTAATTTTAGAGATCAGCAGGTGTTCAAAACCAATTACAGTTATTTTCTACATTGATTTGTTTGCCCTATCTTACTTTTTGGGTAAAATTCAATCTCCCCAAGCCCTTTTTTAAAGCAAATTATGCTGTTGCCTGCATCGTTATTTCTGACCTCTACTGCTTCCACTGTACTCTTGCCTTGTTTCTATGTTTCACCCTCACAGGCTCATCTGTATTTGTTTCTCTGTGCTACCTCTTATGTTCAGTGTGGCAAAGCATTACCTTTATTTCAAACATCTTCCCTTTCTTCCTCAAAACCCACTCTTCTTGTCTTGCTGGTGCTGATGGATTCACACCACCTCTTCTCTTCTCTTGCACTGTCACATTCCGTATTGGGAAATGCTGGAACTAATTTTCTGTGCGTTTGTTAATTTATAGAAGAATTCACACAGTAATGACTTCTTTTAACATGGAACTTTAAAAAATTTGTTTAATATAATATAAAAATATGTGTGTGTTATTAATGCCTGTCCATGCAATTTTTCACAATAATTTTTGAGCCTCATTATTAAGTAAAATTGTCTGTTCAATTCCATGAAGGTTATTTGATTTTATTAAGGTGAGGTTTTCTCATTTGGTACAGAATTGCATAATGGGCAATATGTGGCATACTGTTAAGAAAAGGAGAAGCATTCTAACTCAGAAACTTTGGTCAGAGGTAGATATATTTCTACTTGAGGATCCTTTGTTGAGACGAGAAAGAGAGTAATGTACAACACAATTCTCCAGTATGCCAGCCACAGCACTAAAGATAGAGGTCCAGTTTCTGTCTAATAATCAGCTTTTCGTCCTTCATTCATCTTGTCTAACAAGGGGACACAGAAAGTCTTGACTTGTTTAGACTAGCAAATGGAAGTGAAAAAGGCTACTGCACTCTACAAATATGTCAGGAAAATCAACACTAAGCAAGAAGAACCATTTAAGCTAAGGAATAAATATATATAAACTTTCCGAGAGTGTATCGAGGCTGGAAATCAGAACATTCTTCATAGTCATCAGACAAATGAGGTTCTGGAACAGCGTTTTAGTAGGAGGGGGGGGAAAGCCTGACTAGTTCTTAGGAGGAGCTTGATCCATTTATGAGAGAGATTACATGATGTAGTTGTGATGGTAGAGAGAACTTATAGTCAAGGCAGTCTCTTGCAAATCTTCTGTTCCAGTGAAGTATCTTGTTCAAAAATCTCCTTAACCAGCATATTGCTTAGAAAGATGGAGTGCTTTCTGTCATCCATTTTATCCTGGTATCTAAAATCTAAACCTAAAGTTTTAACAGTTAATAATTTTGTTGTTATTTCTGATTTGGTCAAAACTTTCACTTACGTCAAAGGGAGTTGTGCTGAGTGTATCTGGATGTGCTTCTACATAGTGCATCCATATAATAAGTTCATGCCCCACTGTGACTGAATTTTCACTGTATATGAAAATAAACTAGAAACTGGTTTCGGGTAGATGAAAAGAATGTCAGATGCAGGTGGTTTATTGATGTAAAAGGCAGTTGCATTCTGAAAGTGTGTTGCGCTTGGAAATTTACTGCAATTAAATGGATTTGCTGTTTTATTGGGATGCCAAAATTTTCAGTAACCACTCAGTATTAAAGTGGTAGAACATGTTCATATCTTTTGTGGTGGGAATAATTAAGTCTTAGAGAAGCTGTTGGACTTTAGGTTATGGTGTTACACTGGCAATGCAGAAAGCAGAGAAAGGAAGAAAGGCAAGATACTGGGTTTCTAAGAAAAGGGTGAAGTGGGAGCAATTATAGGTTTCTTCTCCTTTTGCTTAGTTTATTTATGCCCATGCATCTTAACAGACTCACTGTCTTCACTAGAATCATTTAGGGATTGCTCTGTATATATGTACATAGCTGAAATGGATCTTCAAGCTAGTGTGTCCAAGAGAGGTTTTGGTTGCCAGCAGTGTTTAATCCAAACTTTGTAATAACTGTATCTGAGGGGTTGTCTTTCTCCCGTTTTTAAAATTTACTGTTTAAGGCTGACTGAAATTAATACAAAGATATATGTAATCTTTCAGGTGTAATTCAAGTACTACAGCCAAATGAGCATTGTGCTCTAGTAATTGACTTGAAGGTGGTTTTTGTTGGCTGGAAGATAGACTAGACTATTTCAGTTGCAAGGGACCTACAATGATAATCTAGTCCAACTACCTGACCTTCAGGGCAGACCAGAAGCTAAAGCATGTCCTCAAGGGCATTGTCCAAATGCTTCTTAAACACTGACAGACATGGGGCACCGACCACCTTTCTAGGAAGTCTGTTCCTGTGTTTGACCACCCTCTTGGTAATTGCTTCCTAACATCAGTCTAAACCTCTGCGAGTGCAGCTTTGAACCATTCCCATGCATCGTATCCCCAGATAGCAGGAAGAAGAGATGAACACCTCCCTCGCAACTTTCCCCTCCTCAGGAAGCTGTAGAGAGCAATGAGGTTGCCCTTCAGCCTCCTCTTCTCCGAATCCATGAGATGTTTCATCAATTTTGCAGATAAATGGAGTTATCCCTTTTCTAAAAGAACTCTGCCAGATGCACAATAATTCCTCTGTGTGTGCTTGATACATTCCTTCTAATATAAACAAGAAAGCACAAAAATGGTGTCTTGTAAAGTTACATTCCAAAGACATTTCCTCAAATGGTGACTTTCCATCTAGATATTTTAAAAGATGTTTTTGTGACACAAATCAATGGATGCTCTTATTTCCACATGTGATATAAGCTAATGTTGTTTTGGTTATAAAGAAAGAGTTTATTTCAAGAATGATTTAAAATATGTAAAGGAAGAATTTAGTTGACAAGTTAGAACAGATTGGTTATTACATTGGAGGCAAATTGTGAAGCCATTACTTTAATTTTCATTACCTTTTCATTTTTTCCCAGGCAGTCTGACCGTGAACTCAGTGGGAAGAAACACTAAACTTATTTTTTGTCAAAAATAATGAATTTTCCTGATTGTGATCTTAGCTTTCAGTGCAGAAAATCTGAAATAGCCATTATGGAATTCAGGAGGTTTAGCAATGACCTACTTGGGAGCAGGGCCAGCTTGTGGACATTATCTCTTTCAAAAGTGTAGCATATTATACAAATACATCAAATATATCAATAACAGAATGCTAAAGGGTCATTTGAAAGCAAGTCCATTCTGAAGGCTGGAAAACTTTCCACAGATAATTTGGATTGAAATGCTATTAAAACTCAAAACTGTCCCTAGAAAATGTTCAGATCCAAATCTCCTTCAAACTCCTTTCTGGGATGGGAATTTAAATGCCATGACATGAAGGGGGCAGATACAAGCATTGCAATTTGAGCCTGTTGGTAGGATAAAAATAAAGTTGCTCTGCTTTTGCAAAGATTTGGCTTACATTGGCAGCTTCTTCTAAGCATTCATTTGTATGCACAAGAGAATTTCTTCTAGAGTCACCTAGGGGACCTATATTTTAAAATTTGTCCCAGCATGTCACTATAAGATAGCATATGATGAACTTTTTAAATACTTCGTATTGCAATAAATGTAATGCTAAGCAGAGATCGTTTATACATTATGTATGGTAATGCCTCAGGAATATCATTCTGGAAGAAAGTCAGAAAGGAGTGCAGTAGAATACTAAAAAATCTTTTCAGATTAAATTCAACTTTATCACTTGTGGGAGACACCTCCTACTTAGGTGAGCAATCTCATCACATCATTAAATTTCTATTTCTGCTGTTCTTTAAGAAAAGTTCTTATGTGATTGGATTAAGCTGTCTCTCCTGTTATATATTTATGTGTGTAACCTTTGTTCATGTTTTTTTTTTTGAGGGAAAGCTACAGATGAGTGTGTATGTGGGCAGTTGATCCTGTAAGATCTGAGATGATTTTCTTCGCTTTCTGTCTGTAGCCCTACTTGTAGGACAGCACAGGGAGCTGTCATACACTTCAGTTGAATTTAAAAGTAACTCTGCAAACTTCCGAAAGTTTCACTCTTCTCCTTTAGTTCACTCCTACCTTCAGGACGTGTCAATTCAGATCCTTTTGAAAGGAAACAAAAAGTCATACAGAGGCACAGCATCAGTATGTTTTTCTGGGGATGCGATAGTGGCAGAGTACTCCAAACTCCATGAGGGCCATTGCAGTCGTTGTATCTGTGATGCACGTTTTAATAGCCCCTTAATTACACATTTACTCAATTTGGTGAGTATTTAATTAACTATTAAGTAATTAACTATTTGTTTGAGAAAATATCATAATGGTTCTGCAAATGGAGTAAATAGGTGATATGGGAGCTTTTGAAAAATGCGTGTTAGAGGTTTTATGTATGTATATATGTTTTGTATGTATATACACACATATATATCAGGAATTAAGCAGGAAGGAGACTTGGATGCAGAATGCTTTAGGAAATGTTTATGGTGTTGAACTCTGACTTGTGACCCAGTAAATTAACTTCAATGCAGAAGTGTTGCTAGCCGCTTGCAGGTGCTGTGAGGCTGCATGCTCAAGCCCTTGGGGATGGCTGAGGGCCACTAACCTGTGATCAGGGCTGAGACAAGCTGGTGCTTCTTGTGGCTGACTGATTCCCGCTTCTGTTCTGCTGTTTGGACAGACAGATGCATCTGACCCCTGTGGGTCAGTTGCCTCCCTGTTCTCTATCTGCACCACTCTAGCAGCAGTAGACAACACTCTTCAAAGTTGCTGGAAGGAATAGCTGAGACTAAGGCGTTCCCAAGTGATCTCCCTTTAAATGATAAGTAGGACACAGCCATCTTTTTCCTAATGTTTGGGTACAGAAGCAAATGTTTACATGAAGGAACAGATATTGGCTTTTGAAGTAGAAAATTATTTCAATATGCTTTGAATAAAATATTTCACTGTACCTTAGAAAAATCTCAGCTTCATTTTTCCAGCTTGCTTTGCGGAAATGTTCTCCTTAATATTCAGTGAAAAGTCCATTATTTCAGCAAGGATTTTCATTTTCCTTGTTTTCGAAAGGCTGTTACTGCTCTTAAAAGTACTTGAATATCACTGTTGTGCCTAAATTACTGAATAGGAAGCTACCCAGAAAAACCCCAAGTGTTCATAAACCAGACCACAAATAAATTTGTGACTAATACCACAAATTTGTTTAGAACTTTCTTCTAATGCCTTTAATCCTGTATGGTAAACTTTCTAATGTAGACGATATTAGCTTGTGTAACGTTTTCACAAGGTTGAATTTGCATCCAGTTTAAGAAAAATCAATATTTGTTAATAGAAGCTATTGTTTGTTTATCCTTCAGTCAGCCAAACAATCAGCATGGAAGCTGAGGCAGTTGAAAAAGACTTCAGGCTATTTCAGTCTGTTCATGAGCAATGTTTTCTCTACAGTAGGAAAGCATGAAGATATAAAGGGAAATGAACACAATAGTATGAAGAAATAGACACAAAATTTGTAAAATAACTCTATTAGCAATGCAAGTCGTACAGAATTGTTTTGGTTTGGTTTGGTTTTTTTAACTTGCTAATGAAGGTCTGAAGCAGTAGTAAAACAGTCGTGGCATTGCTGCGCTGCAACTGCATTTTGAGAGTAATGTTCCTTTCATCTTCCTGCCTGGGTGAGAGGTGGCAGATATTACTAAAAGCACTCCTTGTTTCTAATAACTGACAAGTTTCTGCCCAGTTTAATGTCTGCATTTTATTTCCTGCTTTTAATTCTCTACTGCTGCTCTATAGTCAAAGCCTAGAATGTTCTTAGGCACAGCTGATTTGGACTTTGTCAAAAGAACCGCACTGTTGCCGAAGAGTCCTTTCAATAATTGCCGTTCATCAGTCTGGCACTGTGATTTCCTTGAATTTTCTGTTTTCATATGAATTTTTAAATATTTTATGCTGTCCTTAAAATGAAAATAGCCAACATGTTGGAGAATGTTTATAGAGTAATAACTGTCAATGTGCTGTCTGGAACAACATTTCTATCAAGAACATAGCTTAAATAAGCTGCAAACTACTCTCTGCTTCGGAGTCCCCTAGCCTCCAGCCATTGCTTGTGCATTTTGCCTGTCCCTTCCCCACTCTGCTACTTGATGTCTTCGCCAGACTATTGTCCCATATCCTCCTCTCAATTTTACATTTTTGAGCTGTGGTCTCAAGCATATATTGAACTTTGGACCTGTTCTATAGTGCTTTCTTGAACTGGATGCTAAACATTTCTGAATTTCCTATTTTATTTCATTTAAAAGAAGAAAGGGGGGGAAAAAAGCTAAAGAATGTGCTGTCGCTTTGTTTCTTCTCTCAATATTATTTACTATTTGTACAACATAAGTGACATGGGCTCACCTGATACTTGAAATTGATATAATCAATCAATAGATTAACCTGTAGCAACTCATCAGCTGAACTGTGTTAAACTGCCTGTGTATGTACTATTTCTCATCTACCTTTAGTAATTGCCAAATTAGTGGTGGTCAAGAAATGAGTTCTACTAGGTGGTGTAAATTTGCTTACATTCTTATAGCTTTTGGTGGTTCTAGGAAGAAAAATAATCTTATATGTGTCCCATTTTTCCTCGCCTCCATATTCTTGTGTACATGAGTACACAGTATCTGCTTAAACAATTCCTTCATTTGGTAAAAGCTTTTTGTGCATCCAAGAACATAAAAGTGGTTTTGTGCTTTATCTCAGTTAATAAAATTGTGGTGCATTTGTAGCCTATGTACTAACTTGGTGTTGTATTTCATTTTAAAAAAGAACATTCATTACTGAAGTACCAAAGTTTCCACTGCAGTAGTTCCAATGAAAGTCATTTCAAGCTGTTCTAGGGAGAGAAAATGGGAAATGAAGAAAGATGGTAGGCCTTAGCATTATCTTTATTTCACTGACAAAGAATCCTTTAATATTCAGCTGCAGTCATAAATGGGATGTGAAAGATGCTTCATGAATAAAAGATACATAAATATTCACTTGAATTTGGATGGTAAGTTTTTTAAACATTGCTGCATGTTTTGCATTTGATTTAACACTGGCTATTGAACAATTATTATAATACAGCTCTGATATCACATTAAAAATACAGTAGTAAATGTGGAATGAAGAAAAAGTGAAGTCTTTAATCATAGCTTAAAGTTCAGACAGTAGATGATAATTCTTTTTTTTTTTTTTTTAAGCCTCTCCATAATACGAGAAATAATAGGCTTTCTTTGAAATTGTTCACAAAAAATTCTAAACTGCAATAAACAGGATAGGACATTTTGCCAAACAGTAATTCTGACATAATTAACCAGAATGTGGCCACATATTGAGATATATTTTCACAGCACAGTACAGTGCACTGTGTCGAGCTATATACTGGATCCTGGCAGTACCTTGTTGGGATGGTGCTGCAGCTAAAGCTAGATCTGGTGTAATTTTGATGTTGATGTAATTTGAGTACAACTATGTAGGGAACTTCCGTTCTATGTTCAAGAGAATATTGCAGGCGTGCCTTCGGGCAGAGATTAGCACTTTTTACAAAGATTTCAGGGAATCTAGCAATACAGCAAAGCTCCTGGTGGATTTTCAAAAGGGCTGAAGCTATTTATGTAAGCAACAAGTTTTTTCCACGAACACTCAGCTTTGACAATGGCTTAAGTGAAATAAAACCTCCTGTACCACATAGCAGTAGCGTAACGAGGGACCTGTGCGCTGTAAGAGCTTTCTGCAGGGACTGAGTCATAATTACAATGAAGGAAACAATCATGTGGGATAAACGTGTGAACTAGGTTATTTCCACAGTACCATATTTAATTATAAATATAAGGTTTCTTAAAGGGACCAGCTTGGAAGTTCCAGTGATATCAGTATACTGAAAAAAGCACTTTGAGATGGTCTGAGTAAAAAGAATGAAAAAATGTAGAAGATCCATGTGGAAGGTGCTTTGGTGTCTTTAGTGACTGAGGAGAGAGAGGTCCTGACTCCAAAGCCAGGTGACTTTCTGTGGTGATTCAAGGCAGACAGTGGTGATGATGGAGCTGCCCAAACAGAGAAATGTGCCTTTTCAGTGTGAACCTGGCAAAAATATGTAATATGTATTTATAATGACACTCAACAGGCAAAAAGTTTAAAAAGGCAAAAAAGCCAACTTCTGGAAGAACATGGAAATGGACATTCTTAGACAACAGGAAATTACATTATTAGATTTGTCTACCAAACCTCATCACTTCTACCTGTGCGTGAGAGTCAGTCATTTTTATTCTGTACCTCTTTGCACCTCTGCTTATTCTTAGTGGCCTACAGGTCACCAAAACATCCTCCATGCAAAGTAATGTAAAAGATACACAGTATCATACATTCCATTATCTGCAGTACATTTTTCCCTGCTAAAATCTCTTGCTCTGAACCGTAAGATTTGAGCCTTTGCCACAGAACTTTTGACGGCATGTGTTATTGCCAAAGACAATTCCAAAAATAAAATTAGACATATGGTACTCGGTAATAATGAATGAGCATCCAAAATTACAATTTGGTTTCGGGAAGTACTCAGAAAACTGGGTGTTTATCTAAAATAGAATTAGGCAGATGAATAACGAGCTGGAAATTTTCCCCAGATGAACTGTATCAGAGACTTTTAATCTTTTCTGGGTTTCCTAGGAAGACTAATCTTTTATTCTGGGGTCTTAAATAATTATCAGATAGCTTGTGTTTTCGTTTTCACCTCTTTCTATTGAACTTTGAGCAAGTTGCTCTTCTCTTCTCTGTGCCTCATCTATTTTTAAATAGATAATATGTTCTTTGCTTCATGAGGTCATTGTTAAAGACAAATCCTAAAATTTCTGAGCAGCAAAGTACTAGTTATGTAGAAGAGGTGGACATTTAGCTCAGATTTGATCTGAATTCCTGTGAGAATGCTAGCTTTAGTATTATCATTGGTTTTCAAATTTTAGTTTTTCAAAGAATCTGATATTGTATAGTGAAGAGAAAGAAATTCAAAGAAAATAAATGGACCAGATTCTGCTTAAGCCTGTGAGATCCTATGGTTTATTGACGACCAACCCTCATTTAATCTAAACTTGTTCTTTTATCCCAAATATTTAGTGAATACCAATCTGGTAATTTTAAAATCTGTTAGCTTCTTGTACCATACCCTGTAGTTGATTATCTAGGTGATGCCAATATGCACTATCATGTTTGCAAAAACAGAATTTAATATTGGATCAGAGATTCTCACTTTATAATAATAAAAATTATACAATATGCTACATCTGTATGTATGTGGACATATATATATTGGGAGTATAGATAAAGGGAGAAAGAAAATATCAGGTCAACATAATTTTAGTTGTTTTCATTCTGTATGACAGGAGTTGATAATAAAGAATAAAACCAAAATGTGCTGAAACAGTTTTACATAAAGTAAACACATCGAAGAAACAGAGTTGAAAACAAAATAAAAATTATCAACAAACTGAGGTCAGCAGCTTGTCCACTGCATATAGCAAAATACTGATGACGGGTGAGCTGATAAAGGCAGGCAAGCTTGGATCCTACTTCTCACTAATTTATCTGTAGAAAATAAAATGGTGATATCATCAATAATCACTGCTGTTTCCTTTTAGATTTGAAGTGTTTAGTTGGCCTGAAACATCAACTAACTTGCAATTGATCAGAGGCAGAGAAATCCATTAATTACTCTAACTGGAATCATGGCCTTACAGAGCTGTGGTAGCATTTATAGTTGGAACCAAATTAATAAAATTATTAATTAAATAAAATTTGATTTCAGATTTAGTTTCAAATATATCTTTTTTTTTTAATTGTTGCAGATTTTTAATTTTGCTATGCTAGTGGTGTACAATCACTAGATTTCATGTGGAAATTAGATCGTGTTCTCTTTTAAGGTCACAATACCATGTGAATAGTCATAAATGTTAACTCTCATAAAAGAAATAGTTTATTTTTCTTCCTGGTTACATTTTTGTTCTCATTCACACAAGCTACTGAAGGTATGTAATTGGAATATGAATTGAAGAAATTTCAGGTTAAAGTAAGTTAGTATTTATCAAAAAATCTTATTGCATAACTATCCATTGAGCTAATTTTGAAAATAATCATTTTGTCTCTTGTGGCCCTTGGGCATTCAGAAGACCAAATAAGAGGCCCTTTTCAAACTTGCTTCATCTTTTAAAATGTACTTTAATTTTAATTTATTTAGCTAATGAGTTCTCTCACAAAACACTCAATTCATTAAAAATAGGTGAAATTATGTCATTTCTGTGAAGTGCAATTAAATTAATTACCATTGTTTTTCCTTATTTCATACTATTTGTGATACAGAGCAACTCAAATTTCCTTGGGGGACAAATGCAAATGCAGTTGCTTTCAAAGCAGTAGTGCATGTTCCTTACTCAAGTTTAGGATGGCATAAAATACACACAAATCATGCATAACACTTCTTTCTGGTATAGAATTTCTGTACCCCCAAGATAATACCTTTATTGTCATCTGTCAACAGGTGTCTGATACTATTCTCGGTAGCATTCTTTTAACCTTTCTTGGGAAACAAGACTGGGGATTTGAATTCATTATATTAATCCTTGGTCTTGTCTATATGTGGTTATGTTTACCTGTTACCAGATGAGGTTTTGTGCTGTAAGCTTAAATGTTTCGCTAATTAAGTTTATCTTAGGCCTTGGTACAGGAAGAAATATATTGTGGTGGTTGATAACACTGCCTTTTCTTTATATTTTATTTCTAGTCATAAACTTGTAGAATTGAATAAAATCTATCAAGTCATAGCAATGAAAAACAGGTGTAAATTTGCTCAGAATCAGGAACCTCCTTTTTCAGGAATTGATCACTGAATTAAAATGTCAACTTTACCTCTGCAGCATCTGGCTTCCTGATTAAATTTTCGGGTGATGGGGTAAAAGTCTTTGATGTCGAGTCCACCACATCTGTTGGCAGATCATTAAGACACAACAACAGGAATAACTCTATGCAACTCACTATTTTTTCTGAATGTGTGATAGTGCTCGTCTCATGTATGGACATCTGGAAGGACAAAGTGCTAGGTGTATGTTACAAGGAGGTTTCTACAGTCAGAGCTCACTGCCAGCTATTAAGACCAAAAAGCCAGTAGAGAGGCTTCTTAAAAATCTTTCTCTCTCTCTCTCTCCCCCACCCCCAGCAATAAAACTAGTATGAGAAAGTTCAAAATCATAGCACGTACTCTACATTAGATAGGTGTCTTGGAGAATCTGCTGAAGGCTCATAGAAGTCACTGTTAAGAGTAAAAAAAAATAAAAATAAAAAGGAACTTCTGCAGTATTAAGTAATAATATATGCACAAGTACGAGTGCTATATAGTAATATAAGTGTTGTTTTTCTGAAGTAACAAGTACAGAATTAACACATGAGGAAATCCTAGCTCCTTGCTTTGCAACTGCACTGCCAGAATCTTAAGGCTGGTAGATGGACAATGGTGCAGACAACCTATTTCCTTACAAGTTTTTCTGGGTCAATTTAAGAAATGTGAACTAGTAAATCCTGAACACCATCACCAGAGTGTGATTAAAGAAAGAGGAATCCTAAATTAAGTACATCTTTGATAGTAGTCCTCTTCTGCAGGCTTTTTCTGAAGCCAAAATATGCTGTCATGTCCATCTTCCAGTCCACGTACAACTAACTTCTAAACTGCAATTTTAGTTCCAGGGAGTATTTAAGAAAGTCAGTGCCTCTTATTGGTATCAACCTCTTATTTAAAAAATGACAAAAATTTTAGTATTGTTCCTAAGCAATGTCATTAGGAATTTACACAGTGTAATCCGTGACAGTTTAGAAGATAATGACAGAAAGCTTTTTTTTCTGTTTATTATTGGTCATGCCAAACTGCAAACACTGACAAAAAAGTCAAGGCTTCACCAGGTAGGTCAAACACACTTACAACCCATTAGACAGTGGTTTTCTTTCTTTCTGTCTTTTCTTTTTCCTCTCAGTGCTAGTAGAAACATGCTCTGGAAAGATTCCAAAATGCCTCAAGACTAACGCTTTGGGCTGTGAGAGATAAGTGAAATGTATGTTATCTTCAGGGCTGACACTTCCAAATGCTTCACTCTAAATAAATTGCATTGAAATTGACCTCTGTAAATCCTTCTTTACATTAGTTTTCTGGAAAAATTGGTCAGTTTACACAGATATTTTTTTTTTTTTAGTGAGATGCATCACAAAGCCTGTTTTGTATATATGATTAACATGTCAGTGTGTTTTGTATTTTAAAGAATAATTATTGCACTTAATTATTGACAGTCTGAAAACAAGTAATTAAGTCACAAATTCATAAAATATTTTTATTGCCTTTTTTTTGCTCTCCTTTTTGCTTGAAATACTCTAATTTTATTGTCTGACCTGCATTAGTAATTTCATTTTGAGAAATATACTAGGAGTTGATGACTGATTTTTGTTGAAATTATTTTCTTATGCATAGAGCCTTGGTGAATAAATATTTTTTTGATAGTTTTGAGTAACACTGCTTTTATTCTATCCTTTTAACAGGACAAATAGCCTATTATCAATACAACACCAAACAGCTGTAAGGAAAGCTGGCTTTTAAGACAGCTGTGTTAAGATAAAAGGCCAAGGGATTTATTGGCATAGTTCAGGCAGATGTTTTTAGAATTGCAATCACAAGAATACCCTGCAAAGTGATAAGCTATTATTAAGTTGGACAGTGACCAATGAATGTCAGATATGTTATGTAAAGAGAAATTAATTAGAAATGAATTCACATCTCATTTCTCAGAATGAGCCAATGCTATGAGCTTATATAACAACATAAACTAAAACTACATGTTCTTTTAAGTATTGATTTGCTGTTTGTAAGTGAAGTTAACTACATCTGACCAGAATGTAGGAGTCTAAGCTAGGTAAAACCTGCATCTCTGTGCAGTCACTGGATGCTTTGTAATTTCTTTGTATATGACCAAAACTTCACCCTCATTTTGTGATTTATCTTCTTTGGTCAGATGAGCATCTATTGGAAAGCACTCCATGTAGCATAATAACAGAGGGTACCAAAGGCCTGCTATGCAAGTGAGATTCATACAGGATCAGTGATAACCTCAGATCAATCATACCTGCTAAACAGGTGTTTTTTCCTTTAAAACAGAACCACTCTCTTGGTACTGAAATCAAATGGAGGGGATATTTCACGCTGGGGTACTCACAGGACATAGCAGCATACAAGTCCTACATATGCCTTCTGAGAAGTGATAGCATAATGTGTAAAAGTATGGATTCTTTGTACTGAGATAGATTTTTAACTTTCAGTGACATACTGGAGAACAGGCAAAATCAGCAGAGTCATATGATTGTTGTATTTTGCTGATCATTGTATTTAAGAGTAAGGAAAGAATTTTAGCCTGTGTCTATTTGTCAGAGATCACAAGACTCATTTGTTTAATCTTCCTGTGTATCGAGATTCAGTTCACTTTGTAAGCTTACCGTTGCATTTTCACTCAAAAGTTTCTTTGCAATTATAGTGATTTAGGGTGTTGGTCATCTCATTGTCTCTTCTGATAATTTCTTGTGGTGTAGTATACTTCCAGTGCAGGCATAGAGTATTGTGGTAAAACGTGACTTGTACATGTGCCTGGTGTGTAGAGGATACTTCAACATTTCTGGTACTTGATTATTTTTTTAAAAACAAAACAACAAAAAACCCAAAAAAACCCCACCCAGAACAAAAAACAACCTGGAGTGGGAATAGTAAATTGCTAAATTTGAGCAGGAAACAGTGAAATCAGAAGATGCAGGCTCCTGGGATGTAATGTGTTTCAAGCAATGGAGGTCTGATTCCAGCTGCATATTTTGTTTACGTTCCAGTTGCACTCCATCAGTTAAGGAGTTAACTTTAAAATTTTTTTCAGTAGCCATTAGGCTAAGATTCCAGGGTTGCACAAACATGTTACCATTGAGGAAATTACTGAAACAGCCAAGATGATCTCAATGATTTCTTTAAAAGAGGCAGTGGCACTCTCAGTTTCTCTGTGAAAGCAGATATCTGATATCAGCCCTTGGCTAAGAAACTTAATCACTGTCTTTTTTTCAAGATTACACTGATGAAACAGTTTTGTTGGGAATGGGTTTGTGGAGGAGAGCAAAAGCTGTCTGTATTGTGAGCTAATGAGAAGTACTGCAGCACAACTCACTCTGTAGATTTGCTGGGTATTTACCATCATGACAGGATATACCTACTGGACCTGCATTTCTGAAAGAAACAAGTCTGGGGAAATAAAGGTAAAGATTAGGGCAAGAAATGGTTTACTAAAGCTCATTTGAAATCTAATTCATTCCAGCTGGTCCACTGAGATTCTCCTAGTTGATTGCTTTTTGTTGTGTTTGTATTGAAAATGCCACATTTTAGAAGTCACTCTGTGACTATGGGAAACATAATCACTGTGTAGATAGCTAAGAATTTCTTAGGATACATTTCAACACTTGTGACTCTCCGTAGTGGTGTTTTTCTTCATTTTGTGAGTCAGTATCCTAGCAAACAACAAATGGCTGCTGTTCAGGATTGTAAATACAGATGCCATGTTTCAAGCAAATAGAGAAAGAAATAATGAGAAATTTATTTTAAAAAATACGTAGCAGGTTAATTGGGACACTTTTCTATTATTTTTTCTGTTGTTAGCAGAAGTTTCTAATTTGTTGAGATGTTAAAAAGCACAGAAGACATTCTTGATGAAATGTTTTCTTGGGTATATAGCAATTCCTACATATGAGGGACGAGTGAGAGTATTAAGGATCTATCAGGATAGCCTAATGGTTCCAAAATGCACCTTTTGGAACAGTCTTTGCTCTGTCTTACTCAGGCCATCTGACAGTTTAGTGGTGTGGTTTCAGATCACAATGGATCTTTACGAGAACTTATTATTTGTTCCAGACAGAGAAATATTACTGGTCAGTGGCCAAAACACCAAATTAGGCAGTCTCCACACATCAGCTTGAGAGCTTTTACAATGAGGTTCTTGATGACTGCACTGTCAGTTTTGATAGTTTTCATAGAAAACAGCACTAACAAAACCAATGCAGAAACATGTCCCTTACATGTCCCCCAAATTCCCTTTCTCCAAAGTGCTATTTCAATTACTCAGAGAGTGAGTATGAGCAATGAACACAAGGGATTGGTCATTGGTGTGTGTGAATGCATTGTGGGGTTTTATTCAGATTCCTACATAAGGGATCTCTTCCAAGCTCAGATTTGGATTCTAAATCAAGATGAACATCTTAGTTCATATGCATTATGAAATTTGCAAAGACTTCTCTGATTTCTATCAGCAAAAAAATAGTTCATTTCCCTGTAATCTGTTTTGCAAAGAGTTTTAAAGCAAAGGAGAAAATCGAGTCATCACACTTCAAAGACATCCATTGATATGGGAAAGTATGAATATAGGACCCTGCTGATAAAAGTGTTGGGCTGGGTTTTTCTGTTCTGTGGATTTTTCTGTTGTTGGCTGTTCTGATGTCTCATCAATGAACTGCGTAGTGCACTGCTGAAATCTACATTGTTTCTTTCACGTATGGTCAACAGTAATGAAGAAATATCAGCTAGAAAGTTGAACTATCATTCTAAATAGCAGCAGCAGAACATGAAAAATGCAGCATTTATAAACTCTTGGCATTTTTTTCCCCAAAAAAAAGATTACTAGCTCATTATTTGCAAAACAGAGATAATAAAGGAACAAATGCTGCTAGATGTAATAGTTACAATAATCTAATACTTCTTGTTTGTATGCAAGTTTGTAAAATTTTTCAGCCATGTACTTTAAAATCTAGGAACTATTTGTTCAGATAAATTTATGGAAACCAGGTATGAAACTTTGCCTCTATGAAAAATGTCACACTGTCAAACTGAGGTAAATCGCCAGTATTTATGTACTATTTGCTAATGATTCCCTAACTAATAGTCTGCAAACTCTTTCTCAGGCATAAGTTATTAGGTCCTTTTTTGTACATATTGAAACTTTGGCAGATGGGAATTCTGTTAAGAAACAGCTTTTTCCCAAACTCCACTCACGTGATATCTGTCAAGGTTATACCTTGTCACACGGAAAAGGTTAAGTTTAAGCATATTGCCAAGCATTGCCAAAGGATATGACCTTGTCACATGGCAAACTGTTACATCTCAAAGAAAAGTTTCTAGCCCTCTGGGAAGAGGAAAGGCAAGCTGTCTGTATTGCTGATGAATGGATGGCAATGCAGTGCTGCTTTGCTTAGGCAAATTGTTACTGCTGTATATAGCACAGTCATTCACCAGACACGGGCTCTTGTGGGAAAAGATAAAACTGACTAAGAATAGAAAGAAAAATCAATTCACAATAATAAAGCCACTGACTCCATAGGTGAGCAACGCAATTCTTTTCTAAAAAAATAAAAATACTCATGCGTAATATGAAACACAATATGCTACAATATAGACAATATAGAAACCACAGGTTGATAGAAGATACAAACAGAATCTCAAAGACAAATGTCACGACAATTCTCTAAGAGGTTGAGACAGGTGAGATTATTCTGCCTTTTCATACAAATGCTGGCTTTTTTCTTACCCAACGTCATATTAATTTCACTTCCATTTCTCATTTTCAAAATGTTTCCTCTCCCTATCTTCTATGTGTTGCTGAGAAGAATCTACTGCTACTTATGTTACCTATAGCTGGAAAAAAATATGTTGACCAGACAGTTACTGGGTGGATTTAGTTAGTGTAGTAGTTTAGTTAATTCCCAGGGAGATTTAGTGTATGACCTCATGATCACTAGCATTCCTGATCCCCTCCAAAACAGAGGAAGGACGTGCTTCCAGGTTTATGGCTTCTGTTTCTCATGTTGAATGAATGATCAAGCTGCAAGAGAGTGGTTATTGTTGTCCTGCAATTAGCAAGCCATTTTCTTTCCAGTCTACTTATTCCTTTAGTTGCAAAGTAGGTATGTGCTTATCTTTAATGTCTCCACACTTCTGCCATTCTAATTTCTTGTCATATAGCTTTTTTCTGACGGCTTAAAGATTAATGATCAGAGGAAGGCCATTAGATGCCATTATTAAGATTTGTGACTTTCTGCTCCAAAAGCAGCTAACTACACTTGGATTCCCTTGTTGAGGGGAGGGAAAGGTAAAAATTCTGGAATATTTTAATCCATATGGCTTTAAAAAAAAGTTCAGTTCTACTTTCTTTTGGCCAACACCCATATGACGGGCAGGTACTGCTTCCCCCAAGGCCCGGCTTCCCGCCTCACGCCCTCGCCCCGGCTGCCAGGCACCGCTTGGCCCTCTCCCCTCTTCCTGCGGCTCCCTTTGCTGGCGGCTCCTCCGCCCGCCCTGCTGCGCTGGCCTCTCCTCACACAGCCGGCCCCAGCCAGCACCGTGCTACCTATACCCAGTGCACAGCTGGAGGTGAAAGTTATTTGGCAAGATTAATAATTTTTGGTATTTCGGTAATAATTGGCAGGCTCTGGTGTAGCTTAGGGTGCCGGGTGCCGTGTAGGTGAGCCTTGCCTCAGCGGCTTGCGCTGGCTGGGAGTGGGCTGTAGGGCTCGGAGCACCTGCTGATCTCCTCAGAGTTTCTCTGAGGCCTGAGTACTTGCTGCTGCAGGATTTCTGGGGCTATAGGCTGTCCTATCTTTTCTTGGAAATCAGGCTGAAAACAGCAGAGTAGAATATTTTATGCATTGGTATGTCATGAAACTCAGCATTGCTTTTGTCTGCTTTATCTGGTAATTCATGGCATAGTTTTAAGCATCATAGAAAAAGCGAGAACTGTGCAGCAAAGAGCTGCGCAGCAGACAGAAGGCATTAGGCAGCTCTTAGGCAAATCTTTCCAGCCACAGGGTGCCACCATCGCTCCAGCAGATCGAAATTGTTAGACTGACAGAAGATGTGTCACCTGGAGATTAATATGAATATGAACTACTTCAATCTAGTTTTCAAGCTAATATTTATGCATTGATATGTTGTAATCACACAATAATAATTTGCTACCTTTGAGAAGCCCTACAAGATATGCGATCTATTTTAATTAGAGAAAGGAGTCCCCAGAGAATTTAACAGTTCTCAGAAACCAATCGTCATACTTTCTAGCATCTATCGTGTTGGCCTGAGTTTGCCCCTGCACTATGCCCATGTCAACCATAGGAGCCACTAGATTTTTCAGACAAATAAACAGGCAGTCAGATATGTATTATCTGTTAAGTGAGTGACTGTGCTGAAGAAATAGGTATGTCTCTGCATTTGATAACATTATTTGTAGGCAATAATAGCTGTTAGAGTAACTAACAAGTTTGGATGTTGTGTGGTAGCTCATCAACGTGATGAGCTGCAAAAGCAGAAGATGAAATACTGCTTTAACAAAAGAAGAATTTCACTTTAACCATGGTATTCTGAAGCAATAACTGTTGTTTTTGGATATACTGAGGAAGGGTTAAGTGGTTTTTTTTCTGGTTTGGTAATATTAGTTATGAGCGCTCACTGAAGCTAACGGATCATTCTCAGATTAGCCTAAAGGAGGACAAAAATTTATTCCTGCTGTTACACAACCCGATTAAAATTTTGAAAGCGCATGAAAATACTGTTGATAGCTATAAAGCTGAAAGAGTAAGGGAGTGGAGGAAGTTTTTCTGGATTTCAAGGACTGCTTAAACATTTTTCAAAATTTTTTTAATTGCATGCTAAGGTGGCATAGGGAGTTGAAGTTAGAAACCAGGACTCTGCCAAGGAAGTCCCATTCTCACTGGAATACAGAGTTAGACATTTTATACTTTATTTTGGCCCTTCAGGTCTTTTATTTCCTGGTCTGTCTTCACTTGTAAATAATCTGCTGATAAAGATAGCCAGGCATTCATTCCATAAACAGCAAAACCGATGCTTATTTTTTAGGGTAACATATCTGAGCACTAGATAAAAACATACAGGTAAGTTGCCTGTTCAGACAGAGAAGATAGTGACAACATCCTGAGGTCTGTTGCCTCAGGTTTCGCCACATGATTTGTTTTCTGTCTAATCCCTGACACTTACATTGGAGGGTAATTTTGTAAGAAATATCCTATCTGATTTAAATAGCTAACTAATTTAAGTTCACAAGAAGCTATGTTCCTATCTCTGTTAGGATTTGTAGGCAACGTAAGATGAAGAAACACCAATTAGAACCAAAACAAAATGAATAGGGTATTTTTATTTATTTTTAAGGTGTAACTTAATGACAGAAATTTAATGACAAAGAGGTTTTCTAATTATTGTACAGCATCACAGCAATTTCAGGTCTGGGCTTCTAGGTTCTGTTTAGTTTGCAGTGGTTTGTGAGCTGAAATTATTTGCATAGATGTAAGACTGGCAAAATTGACTGACGAAGCACAAGGGTGCAGTGGACTGCTGATAAATTACTACTGGAGAGAAAGCCTAGATGACTTTTAAACAGGAGATACTCTGTTGCTCTGACAGCCAAATAGCCCCATATAGCCTTTAAAGATGCAGTTCAGTCCTTAGCATTTGGGCAGAAACCAGCCCTTAATTTCCTTAACGTTACTACTGTCCTTCAAGAAGAATTCTTTGTTCATTTTACCAGAAGTAAATTAGTTCTTCTGCAAGAAGCAGGAACCACCTTGCTGGCATCCTAAAAATTGTAGTTTCCTAGCATTCATTTACCTCATACTCAGGAAAGACAGCACTGTTGTCAATTTTTTTTTTCTATTTTGAAAGAGGAATGTCAAAATACCTTTTCTGCCACATTTAAGACCATCCAACCTGTGGTCTAGTATATGCTGGGACAGAAAAATTGTGTTCAGAAAATGATGGATTTTCTGTATTTTGTCCTAAAATTAATGAGGTCTCAGGTAACAGAATACTGTGTTTTGAGAGTGAAGGAGGCCATCTTCAGCTCTCTAGCTTGGTCAGTCACACAGATGGAGGCAGGGCTCTGTGTGTCTGGGAGAGAGGCTCATTTGGGGCATTTTGCATTGAACATAAGTCTGGTTTTGGAATCCTTGTTTTGGTATCTACCCTAAAAAACTAGCTTCAAGACCAGTAGAAAAAAGGGGACAGAGAAAAAAAAAAAAAAAGCCACCACTCACTAATCCCACAACCAAAAATGCAGAAAATATCATCCCAATTGTCTATGTAGTCTGGTGTTCTTTCAGGTTTACTTCAAAATTTCAGGTTGTTTCAGAAAAATGGTAAGTGTCCATGGTAGACTGTTGTGGTCCACCCTGCTGACATCTCCTGTTTGGAGGCAGGTCTGGGAGCATGGAAGTCTTTACACATTTCAAAAAGTTTTTAAAATTCAGGTCTTTTGGTTGCAAGTGTCTTATAACCACTGAAACGTATGCAGCTTTCTAAAAAATCTTGCATTTTCAAATGTATGGTTGTGAAAATCACATAGTATACGGGGCCCGTGGGCACTGTGTTTTCCCAGTCTAAAGTTATATTTGCATAAGTGTATATGGAAATTACGGATAATCTGAGAATGAGTATGGAAAAATGACGTACTGACAATTTCATCAGTTGCCTACCTGCTGCAACTGATTCTGTTACAGAATTTCAGCTGAGAAATATGTTCTTTCTGTAATTTCTACTAATCTTCTTAGTGTCTCAACTGGATCTTAGACTTTCAGAGAGAACCTGAGTTTGAGCTAAGTCTCCATAGTAAAAATTTGGCCTGAAGGAGATTTTCATGGCCAATTATAAACTGCTAGAAAATAAATTTCATATTGAAAAATGTGGATTCAGCCTTCAGTGCCACAGTACTTTGCTTTTCCCTTTAATAACGTAGTGACCTATATGTGCAAAGTTTTTTAAAGTGTTTCTTGAGGCAAGTTTTTCTGCTCTGGGTGTGATGGGATTTATTATTTTATATAACTCACTTGGCTCTAGTAAACTTTTTGATTAAAGACTTCTGTAACAGTAGCAGATGCTCAGGAATAGACTTGATCAAACCCAGGAACTTCTAGAAATCCCATGAAGTTTAGGCATGGGCACACTTCTAATTGATGCACGTATGTACCCATATAAGCTTAGGTCATCCTTTGGGTATTTTTTCAGAACGGCTCTAAAGAGAGTCACATTGTGTTTTCTGTAAGAAAAAGATAATCTTCAAATCTATGTAAAATGTAAAGTTTTTTTTAGACTTGCAAGTGAGGGTGCAAATCACTCTGTGATGAGATACATCCCATGGGAACAGGTCAGGCCAAAACAACTGTTTTCACATAGGCTATCATATAAAAACAAAAGCTAAATTAGTCAGTCTTCTTCAAGTTGATCTGGAGTACAGGAAGATACAAAAATCTCCATACTCCCATATGCGCTCAGTATGTATTATGTAGCACCTTTTGTATACAGCTTATTAAAGTGAATGAGAATCTTCAAGAAATCAACCTATTACATTTAAAATAAATATATGTATATCTGTTTCCTATAAGACATAAAAATATGAACGAATAGGATGCATGCTGTAATTAGAGGATGATAATGTATAATGAGTCCTTGCAGCTAGAGGTTTTGGCCTATTTAGTTAGCTAGTTCATCCAGAAAATGATAAATCATGTCAAGATGGAGAAGTAATTTAATTGCTTAAAAATGAAAAGAAAATCTGATTTTAAAATGTCAGGTTTAGGATTTATGAGCAGGATTCCCATAATCACTCATTCAGAATGAATTGTATTATTTAGGAACTATTTGCAAGCAGACAAGCTTAAAATATTTTTGTGTACAATGCCAAGTTTACACTCTCTCACACATCAAAATTGCTTTTCCACCCTACGCAGATAAAAACACACACACAAACACGCACACACAGATTGTTAGTACTGAGTTCTCTTATGAATTAGTTATAAACTATGACAACAGTGTGAAACACCAGAAGAGGAGGGAGTTTGCGGGTTTTTTCTGTGGTATCAACAGTGGTTGTAGCCAACTAAAGAGAATGGGAATAAAACCTATTATAGAGTTGCCCTAGATTGTAGAGGGTTAATTAACATTGATTATATACAGTTGTGGGGCTTGCTTCGGGGGCAGTGGGTTGGCTGATGTGGATAATGTACAGCTGTGGCTTGTTCCTGCTAAGTAGCTAAATAGCACTGAGGA
>JAVJGI010000003.1:7360979-7413713 GCA_035590275.1 Ibycter americanus | reverse complement strand
AGAAGCAGGGTGGACTGGCCTGAAGAGGATGAAGAAACAGCACGGACAGTAGATGAACTTTTGGAACCTTGTGTGGGTTGTAGTGCTGTGACACTAGATGACATTTATTAGTGGTAATACTTACCAGCTGTTAGGAATTGACCCTAATGAATTGGCCTGTGTTGAGTGTCATCCTTCAATTTTGACACTCATTTCCATGAGAGGGCAGGAAGGGAAGTAGCTGGGTAAACTTTAACTGAGCAGATGTATCTGTTCAGATGTGCTAAGGTAACTTTTGATGTTTGAGGAAGGGATTTTCCTTGATTTTGTCTTTTGCATATAGTAGTCAGTTATGGCCCACAGTGCGGATTCCTATGTGTTACTGTACTATGGGTATAACAACTAAAACACATGCAGTGAAGTAAATATGTAAATAACTATAATAGCCACAAGCTGTAAATAACATAGTTGATCCTTTATTGGGTCATAGAGTCTCAAGTTGCTAGAATGTCTAATTTTGTCATCTTTCAGAGCATTCTTATAATCAATTTTTCCTTATATTTTTATTATTTATTTGGACTTTTTGGCATGGGAATTTTTCCAGAGAAGCATACCCAGCTCTGTGCAGTTAGAGGTCCAAAACACCAAAGTTTATGCACTTTATGGGGATAAGAATGACTATGAGCCAAATTGGTGCATGAAACAGAATGACAGCTCCACCTATTTTAGTCAAAAATCTGTTTCAGAAACTTTTTTCTGACTTGCATCTCTCATCATAACTGATAATGCAGAGATTTAAGGATGAACATCATCCTATACATATCCTCTGAGTAAAGTAATTCTTGTAATGGCAGGACAGGGCTGAAGGTGGTTTGAAGCAGGAGTGTTATGATGGGGTTATGGTTTCAGAGAAGCACGGGTGGGGACACTTACACAAATTGCTGGCTGGCTTAAATGGACAGTAACTACAAGTTCCAGATTATGTGAAAGATAAGCCCAAGAAGGGGGACCATGTGAATTGGACCTGGATATAAGACTGGATATAAAAGATAAGAAAGCAAGGAGGAGGACAGAGATTAGATTTAGGAACAACATATTCATTGTTGGTTTTTAAATTTAAGGACTCTTCTGTTCAAAGGACATTACCTGCTTCAGGTGAAGGAAGTTTATAATGTTCTGATAATGTGGTCTGTGGCCTGGTGTCTCATGTTACAGCTATGGTTCTGTCATGTGTTTGATCACCCTCATTCCTGAGACTGTATTTGATCCCTCCTCTCTTTCACTGATAATTTTACCTCCTAAAGTACTTTTGCTGAGCTGAAGGAGACTAAGATCATTATCATTGTTGGACTGTCTATTAAGTCTTACAAAAAAGAAAAAAAGGCTTGTGGTTCCCTTCTATGGGAAGGATGTATTGGATTAAAGTTGTTAAGAGCAAAATGGAATAGCTAAAATGATCCTGCTTCTACCTCTACTATCCTGTAGGACGTTGCAAACAGTGGGGAGTTGGGAAGAGTAATTTAGATGATTAAATGATAATGTTAATTACTACTCAAGCAGTAGTCATGCATTCACGTGGACACACACAAGTCCATCTGAAAACTGGTGAAGGAATTGCGAGGGCTCAGTTAAGCAAATATTTCAATAACAGAAAACACCAATCTTGCTATAGGTTGAAGACCACTGTGAAAACAAAACCACATAAAACTCAGCACATAAAGGAAAAGTAGGAGGTGGAACCTTGGGGTATCATGCCAGACCTCAAAGTGCTATCACTGCCTCCTCTTTATGGGGAGAAAATTGGGAAGAGAAACCTGTATCTGATGACATGAATGAACTGATGACTTAGCAGCTGAGGATACACCTGTTCTAAGCTACAGCTGTGAGTAGATCCATGAAATAGTGTCTGTTGTGAAGTTAAAAAATTCCAGAGTAAAACCCACTACTTTTTTCTTCCTGAAATGGGACCCTGCTCAGAAGATAAGTAAGTTACATGGCAGTAAGAAATCTATTTATTTCCCTCCATATCACTCAGTGCTGCTCTGTATCACTGCGCGTACCCTATTTCTACACCTGCAGTTTGCAAAAGTGGGCTGTAGGTCAGATTAATTGTTTTGGCACACTTAGTTGCTCCCTTTCTTCCTAATGCTTCTCTGCAAGCAGAAAACTCAGCTTGCTCTCCTTGCGATAAATGAGTGACACATTTAAAAAAAAGTTGAGCACTGCTAAACTTCTTGGCACAGACGCATATCTCTTAGTCAAAAATCACTATATTCTTTCCTTCAAAAGTACGCTACTAATTAGGTGAAGTGAAATTTTAATTTGTAATAGCTGTGAGCTTGAATATATGCACAAGTTACTTTAGAGGAAGCCTACTGAACAGTCCTTAGTACAACTGTCTACTTCAAGGCTGCTTTGCACTTCTATTATGATACTGACTTTTAAAGTTCAAGCTCTTTTAGCCAGATACTCAAACTTTCACATTCATTTTGTACTATTATCCCTTTTAAATCTATCAGCATGTGTTTCTATGGATCATGTACTGGATTGGTAAAAAACCTGCATGCTTCCACAGGGAAGTAGAACTGTTATAACATTCCACTGTACCATAAAATTTGGGTTGTGTTTGAAGCCAACCACCTATAACTGCAGTCTTGTAGGTTGCTTTCTTTGTGAAGAGCAACAAGCAAGAATCTCCGCATGAATGATACCGTCTAAGGTAAACAGTATGTGAAGCTCTAGGGCATCCTGTGTTTGTTACCAAGACACCAATGCCAGAAAACGCAGCTGCCAAGTCAGATGCAGTTTATTTAGGAGCCTGGAGGTATGAGCCCGTGACAGCAACATGATGTAGAAGCTCAGTTTGGGTTCATTTGTACTAAGGAGCAAAAGGGAGAATAGCAGCACCTTGATAGAGCCTTTAGCTGTCTGTAGGGGAGAGGCAGAAATCAAGAATGGGATGGGGAGGGGGAAGGAATTACTGGATTTCAAAAGCCTTTTAACCTCTGACTTCAGAGAATAATGTGTGTCAAAACTAATGAAACAAGGAGACAGATCTGGAAGAGCCTAATGGTGACACTTTTATAAGGCAATGGACAAAGAAGCTGTCTTTGCTGAATGGAAGCTGACAGTAATTTCTCTTTCACAAAAATGGCAGCTTGCTGCAGAAGAAAATAAAAATGGTAATGTGTAGTTATATATACATCAAATCCCCCTCACTCCTGCAGCAGAACACTAGAAAATGGGAATGCTGGTGGCTTTCTCTCATTTAGTAAGTCTATCCACACTCATCGTGTTTCTTGTCGCAATTTTTCCCAGCTTAGTGATCCCTTTTACAGCAGTACTTCCCTACTATAAGCCAGCAGAGCTTCTTCTCAAAGGGGACAAACTAATGTTACAGAATATACTGCCCGTTTTAAGCCAACTGTATGTTTTCTTAAAACAGGTATGAGTAGGTTATTCCAGTTGTAAATGACTGATGTTTTACCTATCCTTCATCAATTGGGCTTGATTTCCTTCTTTTCACAAGCAATGTTTAAAATATAAGCCTTAACAAAACTGGTTTTGCTGCTCAGTTGGTATTGTATAGATGGTGCTTATTTTTTTCCTGGGCTGAGAAGACTTAGTTGATATGGAACAAAAATTTGCCTGTCAGTAAATCTATTAACATTAATCTATTAACTATCAATATGTATATTGAAGTGTGAGAAACATTTCACATATAGTTGGTCTTTTCAGTATTTTTCGAGTTACTATACAAACAACATATTAGATTCTTACAAATTTTGCCAAAATACTGGCTTTTAAAAGCTAATGCCTAATTAATGACATTTTATGTGGACTTGGAGAAAGAAGATTACAATGTAATGTCACAAATACGGAGAATATTGAGTCAGCAGATTCCTGCATATTTTGGTTGCACAGTGGGTGGGTAAAATGTTTAGAAGAAGTTAGAACTGGTTGAAAATTTTTTGATCAAAAAAATCAACAGAAAATACTGTTTTGTAAAACCTGAAACATTTCAGTCAAAACATTTCTCAGTGACATACTGTCCATGAATCCAAGGCAAGATCTTCAGGGAACATTGTATTTGTAGCTTATTGATTTGTCTTTAAATTCTCTGCAGACATCGGAAACATCAGGTCTCCTGAATAGGATCAAGCTCTGAATAGCTTTGTATTTACCTCCATTTTATTTTTAGTAATAAGTTGCACAATATCAAAGAATAGTAACAAAATTCCCTATGAACTCAAACCTCTTGAGGATCAGCTGCTTTTACCTTGTTTGCTCTAGGGACATGAACTAATACAATCCCATGCAGAAATTAAGGAGAAATGGTGTGTGAATAATTTTGATTCTGGCTTCTGATTTTTAGTGAGTGTTTAGAAGTTAACAAGGGGCATGATCCTTCATGATACAATCAAAACACTTCAAGTGTAGAAATAATTTAGACACATTTAATTAAAGAAGGGGGAACCATGTGGATATTGAAAAAACCTAAGCTGACAATTAGGTTCTTAGAAGGCAAATCCACATTTTCTGGGTATTATTTCACTTAACAGAAGTGACAATGTATTGCAATACAAACAGTGTTTGATAACTCAAGAATATGCTGAACCAGTTCAGGCTTTACACCTTTACACAGAACTGAAATAATGTCTTGACTGTATCAGAATTATGCAACTGTCTTAAAGTTTCAGGTGTTGGTATTCTCTGTACTTTCTGCTGCTGGCTAATCTGTAGAGACATCATAAGTGTCTTAGGTTTCTTCTCCTGAAAGTGTGTGAAACAAGTGGAGAAGCTGTTTTTACTAAGATTTACAAGGAATTAATACTAATTTGGATACTGTGGCTGTCTCACTTCCTTGATTACGGTTTCTGAGTTGTATTAGAGGAAGCTTAACCAAAACCAAACAGGAGGAGGCAAGCATTATTAATCCAGGAATACTATCAAATTATGAGGACTGAGCTGAGGCATCCACATTCTCACAAACAGAAATTGGAAAGGGAGCACAAGGCAATAAACTGTGGCTCACACACGAGTCTTCTGGTAGTAACCTTGATTACTTTTTTCCCTTGTAAGAGCAAGCTGTAATACTAGTGGGATTCATCAGGTGCTGCGGCTGTTGATTTACAGATATCTTTTCCTGAATGCATATTTCAGATCTTGGGGTAAATGTTTAATTGTCGCTTATGATACATTTTTATTATTGCTAATGTTTTTGCTATAAAGTGTGCTCTGTTTTAGGATCAAATAATAAGCTGGTTTGGAAGGTACCTCCAAGGTCTTTTCGTTCATTCATCTGTCCAGGCAGGTCTAATGAGATCAGGTTGTGCAGGTACTTGTCTTGGAACCTCCAAGGATGGAGATCCTGCAACATGCTCCAGAATTTGACCACTCTCATGGTTAAAATAAATAAATAAAAATTTCATTATATCTAATTAGAATTTTCTAGCTGGAATTTTCAGCTTGTGTCCATTGCCTCTTGTCTTATTGCTGTGTACCTATGAGAAGTGTCTGGCTCCCTTTTCTCTGTACGATGCCATATAAGCAACCCCTTCCAACCAAGTCCTTATAAGCACAGACATTCTGAGTTGCTAAGAGAGATAGTGCCATCTAACACAATTAGCAGTTGCTCCTTTGCTAGTGAAAAATTAGATGCTAGTGTTGCTTTCATCTAGGTTTTTACTTTCTGACTTTGATCCTGGCACCAGCTGCTTTTCTTGATCCTCAGTTTCTGTTTTGACTTCTGGTACTGAATGTTGTCCTGGTACATATGATGCTTCCAGGTCTTGGGTGTTGCTGCTCTGGCCCCTTGTGTGTGAGGAAAGAAAATATAATATTAAAAAAAACCTCAAAACAACAAACCAAAAAAAAGCAAAAACAAATGCAGAGTGAAATGTAATGCTTACAGTAAAAAAAAAGACACACAAACCAGTGATTATCTCCAACAATGTCTGAGGAGCTCTAATTTCATCTTAATCTGTGGATGCAATTCAGTTTTTGTTTAACCTTGCTTCTGTAACAATGAGTTTTCCAACAAAATACATGGTAGTCTCACCATAAGTGTATTTGTCTTAAAACCACTCAAAATTCAAGAAAAACTTCTGGAGAGAGATTAAATAGTCATCACACAATTCTGAGAATTATATATTATACATAGAAATAAAACATTATTTTTTAAAGTGCTGGAAAAAGTTAAGAAAATTGAGAGAACAATTTGTCCTCAATTCAGTATACACCTGTAATAAGCTCTCAGTAGACCTTTCTCTATCTCCAAGTGTTTGATAAGATGTACTTAAAAGAATATAGCTGTTTAACTATGAGCGCCAGTAAGAAAAAAGGTATCAGATAGCATGTCAGTCAGCAGATAGCTTGAAATCCTGTATCTTTTGATTCTCTAGAAGGTAAGCTTTAACTTTTTCTTCTTTTATGTTACATCTGTTTTCTGTAAGCAGAGTGGCATTGCAGGTGGCAAAATTAACTGATGACATGATGGTAGAGGTGAAAGATTCATGAGTACTTAATGACAGAGGCACTATTTTACCTTCTTACAATGGCACAGTTCTGAGAGGGCTAGGTCTGTCATGAAATACTTTGGATTGCAGAGCTACAAAATAGTACCTTGAGCATATGGAATAACAATGAGATTTTAAATAAAATCTGTATTTTTATGCATTTCCTATGAGCTGTTTTTGCATTTCCATAATGATTTGGTTTCTTGTGGGCTAGAATTGGATCATGTTAAGACACAAACTAACCCAGAAAGCTGGCAATGGAAGTAAAGGAGTGCTACATGTTGACATTTCACACTGTGGTTATCTTTCTCAGTTTCTTCAGAGTTAAGATCTGTTATAGTTTTGGCTGTGTAGAGTTCTGACTGGACTTTTTGAAAGTGAAGGAGGCTGGCATCTGGACTGAGGGCCTAAGAATGTACCTTCCAAGTAAGAACCCGCTCCTTGAATTTCCCCGGTTAATTGCTGCTTACCTTCCATGTTGTTGTTTACTGCCATTTAGATCCACTGAAAATTTTAGAAAGCTATCCTTACAAGGTTTGTCAGTGGCATAAGAGTACCTGAAAAACCTATTCCTAACTCTTGACAGTCTGCCTTTGCAAAACTATTTAATCTTCAAAAAGAATTGTGCTTCAAGATAAAACAGTAACAATAAAAGCAAAGTGAGAGACCTGGCTCCACAAAAGATAAACAAAGGAAAGAATTTTTCAAGAATGCTAGTCAGCTTGCTCCTAGATCTCTTTGCTGATGTGATTTGTGCTCCTACATCCAGACTTCTGAAAATCTCCAATTTATACTACATCCATCATTCTACATATTACCAACGGCAGAAGAAAATGAAAGGGAAAATCCTGTTATGTGAAATGAGTGTCTCTCTATTGAGGCAGATAAAAGTAAGTGTGGATTTGGATTTTTATTGGATAATATACCACCTGACTCGTAGCCCCAACTGAAGACTGAGAGCTTCTAACACATATTTAAATATCTTTTCCATTTCTTAAATATTTTGAATTTTTTTTAGCATGAATTAAATCTCTGGACTTTCTATCTATATAAACATTAGCTGCCACATTTGGTTGTAAAGACTAGGAAATCACCCCTAGTGGTAAGTTACGCCTCCTGCTAAAAACAGTTTGATGGTAATTTTTTCCCCCATGATTAGCTTGTTCAATCAGTTCTTGATTTATAAACATAGGGTAGAAAGTTCTTCTCTACTATAGCATCTATGCTGCGCCCTGCCTATTCACTTAAGCTGATGTTGTAGATGGCTGATAGCATTGCAGGAAGTGGAAAAGAAAGCTGGAATAATTTATCTTTTTTCAAGGTGCTATGGGACAGGGATATTTTATTTTTCTACAACCATTCTCTAACAGGAAAAAGAGAGTGAGAAATTAAGTCTCTTTCCTACCATCTTAGTCATTAGTACTGATGACACTTTATGGTTAAAAACCTCAATTTTCCTGCAAGTTCATGAACGATAGTTTAAACAAAAGGCAATCTTTATCACTCTTTGATGTTTCGTCATGGCCATATTACTAGTTACATGGAGCAAGTTTGGCACAGTCTTTGCAATCTGCTTTTAGTTATTGCTGCACTGACACTAATGTAGTTGAAAGCTGCTATTTATGGGAAAAAAAAAAGGTTTTAAGTTTGAAAAAAATCTCATAATCTCTGAATACTTTGTGAAGATAACTTCCACTCTGAAATAAGTTGTCTCCACACAGTTCTTAATTGTGTCTTAAAAAAGAGACCCCACTATTCACTTCTAGCTGACTCTGTTGTACATCTCATGTATTCAATACCACAAGAAAGTATCTTTTCAGCAACCCCTCTCATTAGAAAACTAGCTTGTAGCAAAACTGAGCTGTGAATATAATGGCGCACTTAGAAATTGGAAAGAATGAAGTTCACCATAGCAATATTGTTATTCTTTTGGGCTATACAGATTCTTGTCATTCAGTCAGGCATTGTTCCAGTAACGAGCTCGATGTTCTTGTATCTCAAATGACTTCATCCTACTATGTCTTAGAAGATCCATTTTTATCACCCCACTGTTATTCTTACTGCAATTTGCATATCCACTACTTCTTTATTTGTCCTTTAAAAGAACATTTCACAGAAGTGCAAGTAGTTTTGGCTGCTAGTTGGAAAACACCACATGCTTTTTTGTTGGTATTAGAGCTCAATAAAAATATCATCCCACCCATTCACATTGTGCTTTAGGGATTAAATATCAGGCTCCAAACCAGCTCTGGAAAGTACATGGGAGGAAGCAACACAATAGACTTAATTTGCTGGATTATTCTGTGGACCTTTACATTTGACCTCTGTCAGAGGAAGGTATTAGGAAGACGGACCTTTAACTGATTCAGTTCAACGATCTTTGTGTTTCTGTAATTTTATGACTCACGCGGTGTTCAAGAAGTAACAATGTATTTCTAATGATGAATTATCAATTAATTGATTGCAAATGTCAGAAAAGTATTAACCATTCAGACATATTTAATCACTGAAAGTGCTTGAGTTTTGAAGTTAATAATGTAATATTAGTTAGGTACCTGAAATGCCTGTTTTTCATTGCTGCTTCTGGTGCCTACAGTAGCCAAAACTACTTGCAAGTCATCACTGGTGTCTGAAAAAAAGTTTTATTAGAATTCTGCCAGAACTTCCTAATTAGGTGTAATTATAATGTTCCACAGTGATAGCTAAGTTAAAAATTCTCTTTTGTAAGCAACAGAACTAATGAAGCTTAGTCTTCTGGAGATTTGTCTTACATTCCTATGGAAGCAAATTCATTCCTTCATAAATCCCTCCATTAAATTCCTATGTTGTCCACCCTATTGCCTTCACACTCCCTCTCAGAGCTCTCCAGAACATGCCCTGAATCTTGTATGATACTCTTTGCTCCTTCTTGTGTCCCATATTATTCTCTGGACAAGAGGCAGCTGTACTTGGCTAGGCTTATGCATGTGCTGACAGGCCAGCAAGGAAAACAAATTGAACAATTGATCTTACACTAGAGATTTCTTTCCTTTATCCATCTGGAGATTTTCATAAAGCTCAAAACTCAAAAAAACCAACCCAAAACATTCCCCCCCCCCAAAAAAAAAACCAAAAAACAAAACAAAACAAAAAAACCAAAAAACCAACAAACACCACCAACCAAAAACCCAAAAAGAACCAAAAAACCCACCAGACCCAAAAAAACCAAACCTACCAACATTCTTTCTGCCTTTGAGATCTCATTCAAAGTTTGTGATTTGGCTGGTAAACTAAGAACGTGTGAGTGTGACAGATGAACAGATGATATGATTGTGTAAATCTGCTTTCATTAAGAAAACGGGGCTGAAAGTTCTGGTAGAGACTTTCTTGTAGCTGACATGCTGCCTTGATCAGCTCTGACACAGTTTGCCATGGTTTAACAGACTATGCACCTTTCATCCCTCTGGCTCTAAGGCAGCCTGTCAGGAATGCTTTTGTGGAGAACAAGGAAGAGCATTGCATTTTTAGTTTAAATGGAAGCAAAATAATTTTTGAAATTCTTTTTGAAACCTGTTCTTCTGCATGTTTCTTGGAACTTTACTTTCTGTAAATATTTACTCACAGGAAAAAAAAAGAGGTAGAGTACTAACGTAAGACTGCCACAGTTTATAATTTTGAGAAAACTCATTAAAAAAAAGATGACTGTGTTTGGTTCAAGTTTCGCTAAGGTATTCTGAGCAGTTTGCCTGAAATCTCAAACGAGCAACAACAAAACCCCATTTAAGGTAGTCAAGAACTTCTAGTAAAAAAATTTTTTCAAGGGAAGTCATAGTATGAAAATTGCATATATTTAAAAGAAAGCTATGTATATAACTGATTTTTTAAAAAATCATAAATTTATTAAACAGTTATTTTTTTTCTAGGTTTTTGCTCATACCTCACTTTTCTGGATTGCATAAATTCAATCTCCTCAAACTCAAGCAGCACTCTTTCATAGGTTGTCTCAGAATGGCATCTGGGAGCCTCCATTTAACTACAGTAGTGGGTACCATCTTTATGGCCCATCTCTTCTAGACCTTGTCACTGCTGATATACCTGTTTCATCTTTTGTGGTGTGATTAAGATAAATTGCAATAAGAATGCACCATCTTTACTCCTTGCCCTCTAACCCAAATTACCGTCCAGTTTCACATTTATATCTCTGAAAGTCTGTAGCATCTAAAAAAAAGATGAGAACAATAATTCACACTTATCCTGCTGTTTGTAATTGAAGAAGGTTGTGATTTATTTTTATTATTCTTATTATACATATAGACAATGCTATCTATCCAGAAAGTACTTCATATAGGTCATCCTTACTCACCTTATCTCACCTTGCAGTAGTTATCTTTGAAAAAAAAAAAAATAGATAACTCTATCTCTGATGCCTATGAATCACATCTTACACAATTTGTGATATGTTTAGAGCCACTCTGCCATTTCTTCTGTTGAAAATACCATATCTCAGTATTTTAATTTAAGGTAGGTTGCAAAGAGAGCACAAAAAATCTTCTGCATGGCTAAAAAGTTTTTATCTCCCCATAGATTTTGTTTTATTAGTTTTTTATCTCTTCTCCTTGTTTCCATATATCAGCAGAAGTATTGACTAATAATGATAAATAACATAGACTCAGCCAGCACTCTACGTTAGGAATGTAGGCACTAAACTCCTCAACAATATTTTCTGTGTGTGTATGCGCGCACACACATGCAGGAGGCCAAGGTGCTTTTTCCTAATTATTTACTGGTGTGTTCTTCCCCTGGCTATAAAGTCAATTGCTTCTGATTCTTGGTAGCTGGTTGTTAGTCATCTCTGCTGGTTGGCAAAAAAAAAAGAAAAAAGTATGAGATTAAAATTGTATGATAGTGGATTTTCTATGTTAACTTGTGTTTATCTATAGAATAGCTCTGGTCTCATGATAGTTCATGTGTTATCATGTTAATAGGAGTAGAGATAATTTTAAGGTGGTCCATTTAGAGAATTGAAATTACCCTATTAACTTTAGGAAACAAAAGATTTTTATTTTGTTTTCCACTGTATCTTTTCTCCCTTTAAAAAAGTCTTTGTAGACGGTACCTGTGAACCACCAATGGATGATGCCTCACCAATGGATTTAGTTTTTCTTTTGAGAAAACAAATTTCAGCGGATGAGGGAAAGCAAGAAAACTTCAAGTCTTACCCCCAGTGCTAATACTGGCATCTTCTATAGTTTTGGATAAGGAATTCTCTCTGCCTTTGTGAGGCATGTAATAATTCCTTCACTGACCAGATCATGAAATTGGGCTCAGTTAAGCAGATAATGCTAATGATTGCAGTTAACTCTTGCAAATAAGAGCAGAATTTAACATAGTGTTTGCAGAGCACTTAAAAACATACAATGAGCGGCATGTGTGTTACTTTATCTGAGTTATAGAGGCTGTGCGTGGCCACTACAACTGCTTCTGTGTGTGACATTTGGGTCATGTTTTCCATTAAGTCAGAACTGTGGGAAGTATTTGAAAAATAGTTGAACAAGTGTGGGCAGCACTTTTATTTCCATATTGACCTTCCAATTGTATTGATTAGGCTCTGATTCATTAACACAGTTCCCCAGGGGTTGGTTACATTTCATTGTATCTTAACACCCCACCCCCAAGTTTTTTGCTTTATGTAGCAATAGATATCAGATTGGTGGGGGGGCAGGGGGTGGAATGACAAAATAGTGGTGCCTAATAAAAGGTGTGTGAATTCAACATCAGGCTTCAATGAAATGCCAGTATACTTTGGCAGCAGCACATTCCCAAACAGTAAGACCTCCCAAAGTACAAAGAAATAGTCCTGATTATAGAGAAGCGTGGTGCCAAGTACTCTTTAGAAAGCAACTGTGAGTTTCTGTCTGGCTTAGAAAACACATTTCATGAGCTATCATTATGAAATAATAAAAAGAAATCCATATCAATGTGAACTCACAGCTTCGTGATCAAAAAAAGTTGAACTAAATGCTTATACATTTTTCAGGAATGTTCTGTGAAGTTAATGTGTTAATTTTCAGTCTTAATTGTAGCATCAAACTGGACCCAGGATTTTTAAACTCAGGCTGTAGTGATATTACAGATATAATATAAGAAATTAGAAAACAAGTCTGGACATTAGTGAAAGATCATCGCATCAAGAGTGAAGGTATTGGAGAAAGGGCAAGGAGAAGGCAGAAGGCTGTAGCCATTTGAAATAACAATCATACATTCAAAAGTTAATTTTTCATTCGTATGGTCACCCCTTTGGCTAGAAATTCAGGAGTTTAAAGTTCAGTATTCTTGCTTTTATTGATGCTTGCTTTTGGTGTTTAAATTAGGAATGGGTGGTATACATGAATCTGGCTTTAATTTGGATCAGGATTCATGCTTTTGAAGAAAATATCCTAATTATCTCCAGTGTTTTTGTTTCAGAGCATGCCAGCTGGTTTGCTCTCAAATAAAACTAAATTAGAAGATGTGCTCGAAGAGCTCACCTGATGTGCCCCAACCATTAACGAGCATTCAGGTCACAGACTCAGGTTATAAATATTCCAAAGTAAAATCCCTAAAACAATAGATTCTAGATACTGCATTCTCAGCACCAACAGCTTACCCCTGCAGGTGTTATATAGTGATCTGCAGTAATGTACACTAACTGATGTTGGAGACCTGGCAATGCATTTTAAGTTTGTGAGTATGCCGGTGTATGAGAATACGACGTGAGGGAAATGGATCTTTTCTTTTTTTTCCTAAATAGAGTATTTTCTTGCAGAGAATTTCAGTCTTTTTCAGACATGAAAAATGTATGCCTCCCCACAAGTGAAAAGACTGTTTTTAATGAAAGTATTTGAAAAATAGAAACAACTTTGTCTTTCCTTTTGATCAGTTAATATTTGTTTAAACTATGCAGCATGGCTTCTGTGTATTTTTTGATTATGGAAGCTTTTATTTTTCTGTGGAGTTGTATTCAATTATCTCTTTCTTCCAGGAATAAATGCAAAGGGTCAAGGTGTTTGAGAATTTCTCTTATTTCCTGCCCTATTTAAGCTGCCTGAAAATGTCACCTTTTTAAAAAAATCATGGAGCTTCTAGTGTCAATTGTTATTCACCTTAGTTACAAATGAGAGCCTTGGGGTCATGTCTTAATAAGGCTGTAACTGAACTACAGGCAATTCTCAGAGTTCACACCTGCTAAAGTGCAAAAAGTTTTGAGATAATTTTTAAGCGTATCCATGCTTACTGAAACTTACCATGTCTTAGTAATAAGAAAGAAAAAGACTATTCAAGTTAAAGTTTTGTTACAAGATTTTGTCATGAGATTTGACAAGGCAGGTTTACCACCATAAACCATATAAATAGTTCTACTAAATGAAGGATGTAGCACAAAAAAAAAAAAAAGCTGCTTTTCCCCCCCCCTAATCTAAAAGAAAAGTCAGAACTGACTGGGGGTTTTTAGCAAGAGTTCCTGTAGGATGTGAGATGCCATCAAAACTAGAGGGAACAATACGTTTCTTGCATAATGGAATTTATGGGGGTTATATATGTTTTGGTTTGGGTATTTAGTGAAGGCATTTTCTGATGTAATGGAAATTTTGTTTTCTAGGATAACATTAAGTATGGGAGATGTCAGATGTGTCTTGGTTTTAATGTTACTTTATTGAGGTTTTGGTTATTTTAGAACTGAAATTGAGTGCATTCAAATCTTTTCTGAAAGACTCTGAAAACCTGTGTTCACATAATGGGACCATCTGCCTGATATTCTGCACAGCCTGGGGATTGCCTCATCTCACCTTTAAACCCCCAAAGTTAGCATTGTCTCCTAGTCCTTCCCACAAGCTGAGGTAAGCCAAGTACAGAAATAGAAGTATGGAGAGCTCTTAAAACCAAACAAAAATTTACATGAATGAATACCAGAGTTGTCACAGTGAGACCCTGTGATAGCATTAAGTAATAAAACTTGTGATGACAAAACTGAATTTTAGGGGGTTCGGTATAAATTCACCAATATTATCATAGGAGCTTTCAAAAATAGGAATTATGTCTTCTTTAGAACTGTTTGCAGTTGCAATAAAATTTTGTTGTTCTGAATGTTTGTCTTCCAAAAGGAGGCAGTAGTTGCTTGTTATGTTTCCTCTAAGGATTTCTTTTACAGTGTGTCTTTGTGGACTATATTTTATGATGTGTGCAGGTGTTATAAAAGGTTTTGCCTCTTTGGTAAATGACAGTGTTTTCCAGACTCGAAGAAAAATATTCTAGTCAAACATTTTCCAAATTTCTCAGAAGGAGTGAGAGTAGAATAGTTACAAACAAGTCAATTAAAAAGTAATTTTTACCAAAAAGAAGCAACTCTTGCTTAGCTGCTTTCTCACAGATTTCTTCCAGATTAAACCTTTTCAGCAAAATGCCAAACACAGTTTCTCAAAACTGCTTAGTGATTACTAAGTGAACTAATGACATCAAATGGAGTAAGAAATGAATCATAGTACATTGCTCTAATTATGCCTTTTATTAGAGCTGTAGCCTTGAACTTTGTTGGCCTGTCTAACAGTATTGAGAAAGTAATGTGCTATAGATGAGTGTATCGTACCTTCTCTCCTTGTCAGGCTTAGCTGTGGGTTTTTAATTTCCCACTTCCTCAAGTAACATGAGAGGTTCTTGCAAAGCCTGTTGCTGACGTGTCCTAAGCTGGTGATCACTAGGCAGTGCATTGGGATATGTTTCCATGATGGTAGTAGTATTGCCATTTTACAGAGTGGAAGAAGCCAACACACGCAGGGTGAGCTCTCTAGAGATTTACATTGCACTTATAATGGTAATTTCCAAGTGCCCATGAAGCAAATCTGTGAGCAAAGTTAAGCAAGCTACTGCAAAAATAGGTCTAAAACACTCTGAGACTTAGCCCACCAATATTCACTCATATACACATAGGTAGTGCCTGCTATTTTTCAGGCATTCCATCAACAGACAACGTTTAACAGAACAAAATTTGAAGAGGGAAAGCAGCCGTACTCCAATAACCAGATTATGCAGCTTTTTACCACTACCAACAAAATAATTGCGTAGTCATAATTTCTACAGATATGTTATAGGCATCAATAAATTCATTCGTTAATCAGTAAGAAAATTTCCTCTCTATTCCTTAATAATTATTTTACCTTACCATAACTCCAAGATAAAATAAATACATTTCTGCATTGTTGTTGAATAGCTTAAACAGTCATTAAAACCGTAAGTGCTGCCAGATTCCAGGCACTTTTCATATCCTAAAAATATGGTCTAGTAAAAAAGAAACTACTACAAAATTTTCACAACAGACAAATCTCCAGAGGACAGAACCTTAAATCCAGGGGAGCAAGCAAAGAAGGTAGTTTAACCATACTCTTTTGGTCCTTATTTCTTAATAGCTTTTGCCCTGTTGCCTTCTGTTGCAAATACTGAAATCTTTCCTTTCTAGTATTTATCGCTTTTGTCACTAGAAGAAAAATTGTGAACCCAGTACTGAGGCAAGGGAATAAATCCGTGAAAGGGTTGGAAGTCAAGTTGCAGCTATTTTTTCTCTATTTCTTAATGTGAGCCTGTGGCTACTTGCTGTAATATTTGACAAATATTTGTCACTACTAGGTCCATGCATTCAATTGTTAAGACCTGAGCACTGTGGCATTCAACTTCTTGGCTAATTTTCATGCTATTTTCTTGTAAGGTATTTCACACTATTGTTTTTAGCTGCTAGTACCTTATGGATAGTTGTGCAAAATAACAGTCTAATCCAAAACCAAATGAACAAAGGCCTTGCATCACTGTGTTATTCCGTGTAGCCAAATGCACTGAAGACTAAAAGAACGTGATCAGTCATCTGGATGTGCAGAAGAGAACAAGTAGTGAATTAAATTTCCATGCTTCTCGGCTCACATCAGCTTGCTATAGTTGAGCAAATTCCTCGACCATTTGCATAAAAGTGCCAAACTTTAGAAAGGTGTACAAAGGATGAGTAATCAGCCACACATGTATAAAAGATACAGTATTCAATGCCTCTCAATGGGAGTCTGATAAATGACTTTAGAATTGCTTCTACTGTAGTGTAAATCAGATTATCTACCTGTTATCTGAAAAATGTTGTGAGGGTACTGTCTGCCAGGGACACTAAAAATACATGCTACTTGTGTATGATTTAAGGAAGAACCTTCAAACCCTCATGACTTGGAAATCTGCACTAGTAAAAATTTTCTTCAAGGAAATCTCAAAAGCTAAAGAATCTTATCATAACTGCTGCACAGAAGGGAAAGAACTCAGCAGGGTTTTTCACCTTAGTATTCCTGAACCGATTAGTTATTCACATACTGTCCTGCTCCCAGCTTCTGCCTGTGATCATTTGTCTGCTTTCTTACTCTCAGTATTTACTATGTATTCCTCTTTCCCAATGTCATCCATTCAACAGTGCTGACAAGAAAAGTGCTCCACCACAGTGTACATCAGTGCCTTAGGAAATATCCTTTCAATTAACCCGTGTCATGTGGGTTGTGTTTATTCTGGGGATAGGTAATTTACTATTGAAGAAAGGCTTTTAAACTATAATTCACGGTAAGAAATGAATGGGCATGATGTTCTGCCTTCAGGCTAGTATCATATAAATAAAAAAGGGAATGTGTGTACTAAAAAAGTAGTTCAAGCTACTGGGGAAGACTTTTTTTCCCTTCCTTCTGTACTGGTTTGTTGATGACTTTCAGCAATCGCATAACCAAAGAAAGGAGATCTTAGTCAGTGTGTAGTATGATTTTCCTCAAATACTGTATCCAGTAAGCACTAGACCTCTTTTTCTGGAATGTTTTGCTCTGAAGATGACACTCCGAATTACAGTGCTTACCAAGAAGGATCCTCCCTGAGGCTACAGTGGCTTCTGGAGCTTAGGAAGTGTGGGTGGAGGTCAGCTGCCTATAGCCAGAGTCTTCTGGAGATAGTGTGGAAATGATGATTTAATGAAGAGTATTGGATGAATGCTAGGTTGGATATGATGGGTGGCAATTAACAAGGAACAGTCCTAGGAAGAACTATCAGGGTCCCGAGCACTGTAACAGATTCGTACCTTAACCTTTACAAATCTCTGGGACTGTCTATGTTCTTGGAGTGGGGGAAGCTAGCATTAGTTTCATAAGTTTTGTAAACTGTTTTAGATTGTGTAGTTTTTGGGGCCTGTAAATTCAGTGAAGCTTTCTGAGTTTCTAATGAGAAACATCAGAGCTGTTAGTTTCTTTTGCTGTAAAGAATATGTGCTCAATAACCCTTAAAATAGTATGTATCGTTATTGCCTAACATTTACCTTAGTAATGATAACCCTGACGTTTTTTACTTAGTTCTATAAAAAAAATTTTGGGTAATAAACTAATTTAAATAGAGGTAACCTCCCACAAATGCATCCTATCTGGACAATACCTGTAATAACCATAATAAATGCTTGGTGCCAACACTGGATTAGAGCAGGCATGTTAGCTAACCTATGCTGCACCTTCTTATAAAAATTCTGAGTAGAGCTTTATTCCATACAGACTAAAACAGAAAATCCTTAGCTTTTTAAAGCATCATTCTAGCTTGTAGCTGTTTGGTATCTCTTTTGCTGCAGGACTTTTTAAGATAATCAAGTAGTTTATTTAATATAAAGACTATTTTACAAAGTATCTTGAAAAATCTGTATCTTCCTTCTTTACTCTGCCTCACATTGTCCTTGTGCTCTTACCATCTCTCCCTAGCTCTGCTGGTCAGCATTTTTTGCCTACATCTTACCCTATTTGATGAAACATTGTATCTTTGCAGTAGTTTCCTTTCTGTATTTCTGATGTGAAAAGAATTACATTTGAATTGAAAACTGTTCACTATGAGATTACTGTAACCTCAGATTGTGATACAGTATTTTACAGGTTGTAGAGAATATTTGAACAGCACTGACTGGGCATTTAGAAATTAGTTTCTTGTCTTTTGCCACGCAAATGGTAGTCCTGCTTTCATTGATTTGCATGTGAAAACATCCAAAGAAAGCTTGTAAAAACATTTCTTTTTTTGAAAATATGGGCAAGCTTGCAAAGATTAAATGCTTACACTCAGCTTTCTACAGCATTTCAAGGCAGCAGTAGGTAGCACATCCTCTACTGTAAGCTACCATAACCACACACACAAAAAAAAAAAAAAAGAAAAAAAGAAAAAAATGAGATTCATGCTATTACTTTAGGTAAAAGAACAGATGAATGTGACACAAAACCATTATACTGCCATCTCTTCATGCAGCAAATATTACTTTTTGTGTTACATTTGACAGTGATTTTTCTTATATTCATATGATTGTAGGAGCTAGTGTCTTAATAATACTTTGTCTTTAATTGCAAAATGTAAACATTTTAGTATTTGGAATTTTGAATTTTCCAATATCTGAAAAGGAGAGCAGTACTAAATGTTCTTTCCAAAGACTCCACAGTAAGGTTGTTGGTTACACATCTGTAATGCCAGCCACAGCTTAGAAAGAATTGTGTGGGGTTTTCTAATATGAAATACGTCTTCTCCCATGCACACATTGTTGTACAGAAACCATTTTAAGAAAAGGAGCAGGAAGCTTGCACAGGTTATAGTATATATCTAACAGAATTGGTGGCAAAATATGAATTTTTTGTCTGATTGACCACTTACCACCCCCCCACCCCCCCCTTTCCATTACTGGAATGAGAGGGAAAAGTAAAAATCATGATGTAAATTCAGAATATATTCTTTGTATTTCCCTGTGTCGTGTCCTCTCTGTGTATGCATGCGGTGTTCTTAATCAATTACAACAAATAATTCTCAAAGTATGCTCTGTTTCTGAAAAGATTCATTCTGGTTTCTCGTTTTTTTTTTTACTGTGAAGAATTATTATCACTTTTTCTGAGGCCAGCCACAATGACATTTTCCTTTCTGAAGGCTGCATTGTACATTAGAGGCACAGTTAAAAGTTGCACGTTCAGAGCAATTGTACGAGTGTGGCAATGTATTCTGATCAGTTCAGCATCTTGGCAGGTTTTCTGGCAGGAAGTGGGGGTTTTTTTGTGGGTTGTGGATTAATGATTTAGACAAGTATAGTGTGCTTTCTTTATGACCACGAATGTGCTGCATTTGATCTTTGAATTTTCAGAGCTCAAATCACCATATAATCTATGTACTACACAAAAATGAGTGCAGCCTGTTCAGGATGTTCAGGGGAAAAAAAGGATGAGATTCATGTCTACTAATTTAAAGACCAAAATAATTAATTTTAAAAATGCAGTACTTATACTACTCTTTTTCTAAAACATGTATTGTCCAGAACCTTAAGTTATGAGATTGTTTATATATTTAACAAAAAAAAATTCTCAGTTCCAGGTTCCACAGAGTCCACAAAATCTGTTTGATTTCATACAGGACTAAAATGGTTTAAATGCAATAAAAATATGACAATAAAACCAATATATATTTATTTTAGATATTTAATAACAAATTCTACCCAATGCAATCAGAGCTATAGTAGAATTGTAAGACCTGGCACCGTTGTATTATCCTTATGCTCCTACAAGTTTACTCAAATGCAGAATTACTGAAAAGAGTTACTTGCTGACAACTTTGTCTATATCATTTGTCCTGCACAATATGGAAAATAAATGTGCTTTTATCTCTTGTATATGGATTTTATGGACCCGAAAGAAAGAAAAAATTACCATGAGGTTTTTTCATTACCAAAATAACATTACTTTGCAGGGAGGAATTTCAGAGTGAACATCTCTGCCAAGTGACATTTTTCAACATTGACTATATAGGATACACATTCTGTGATCTGCTTCACTTTTAGCCTGGGAAAACCAGCATAGGTGAAAAAGAGAGACACTCACTTCCTTTGTTTAGCAAATGTATCTCTATCTGATAATGCTTCTGCCGCGAATCCTGGCAGTGATGGATAGCCATTTTAATTCACTTCAATTCTTCTTGAACAGAAGTCCAGTGACTCTGTGACTGAAGAAACAAGGAAAGAGAACCGATCTGCCTAAATGTTTCTCTAAAACATGCTATGTATAGGTTTTGTGCTTGTTAGCTGCAAAACTTTTTGAATGCACAGATGGAAGACCTTTCTGTCCTAATGCATTCAGGTGAACAAGTACACTGACTACAAAGAATGTTGTAAAGACGAGAAAAAGAAATACGTGGCAGGAAGAGAAGGTTAAGGGAGGGAGAATATTGGGAGAAAAAAATATCCTTACAGTGTAAAATTGATTAGGGTAGGAGTTTCTTCCTGTTCTGTGACCTCTGAACCTCATAGCTATTTTTTCTTATTGGAAAAGAATATTACAGTGAGTTGTCCAGCACAGCAGGATACCACCCCAGCAGCCAGCTGCCTATGAACTCTCTCCTCTGAGCATGCAGGCATTCTTCTTTCTTTTAATTTTTTATTTCACACATCATTTAGTGCCTACTGTGTAATGCTACAAAATGAATTAATACTGATGACAGTGATAAACTACCCTGAGTTCTCAACAGAATCTGATTCAAAATTGTTATCTCTTCCACTTATGAAAAGAAAACAAAACACTTCTTTTGTGTTATGTACTCTTTTAGAGAAAATAGTCAAAGTCAGCAGAACTTGTATTGAACTGTAATGTACATCAACAGCTCTTTGAATCCAACAGTTGTAGGAGCTCTATCGAATTCCAAACTGGCGTTTTTCCCTAGCCATAGGTTACTCCATGGTGCTGTACTTCTAATTGGTAGAACTATGCCTTCTATAAGAAGAATGAAAACACCAGCCTGTTCATATTTTCTCATCTGCAAGAATGATAAATTTAAAATCTCTTATACCTTTTGCATACCAAGACAAATCACCATGGCTCACCTTCACCTGAATTTGCCCTGAAAGATACACACAAAGTTCCTTATTCTTGCTTTTAAAGAACTTTGGATATTTGAAGTACACATATACAATAAGAACTTTACTTTCTGGAACAGGAGATCTGTTATCCTTTTGCGTAGGCGGATAAGAATAACTATACTACTGTAGTTAACAAAGGGAAAAGGGTTATCAATTTATTTAATGATTTATTTCAACTGTGAATTTTTTCTTTGTGTTGCCTTTTTTTTTTTTTAGATGTTGACGATTTCAGATCCCAGTTATGTAACTGAGCTTGCATACTTTGTGTGACAGAATAAACACATTCTTAATATTTGAGTGGGTGTACAAATTCCCCCACTAGGAATCAGAAACCTGCTGCCCTAGCCACTGACGAACCTAAGCCAAAGTGGTCTCTTCTCCCCTCTTTCCCACAGTTATTCAGTGAAAGATAGGAGTTGCCTAATAGTCATTATTTGTATTGCCTTAGTGAACTAATACTACCTGTTTGTATAACTTCTACTTAAGTTATAATAAATGAAACTTAGTTTTAGGGAGTTATTGTAGGAAACAGGATCTCCTTATTTCAAAAGACTCCATAAATATGGCTAATCTGCTTTCCAACTGTGCCTCTTGATCATAGTGGTTCCTAGTTTGTCTCTTGTGAGGATTTTTTTGTTTTGTTTTCTTGTCTTGTCACCTCCACCCCCCACCCCCCAGTACAATTGCAAAACAGAATTTTACCATCTGGTCTAGTCCAGCAAATTTATCTGTAGCACAGCATGCTGCCACTTGCAGGAACTTCGCCTGAGCCAAATTTAGTGGTGTCATAAATGGTGTAAATTACATGCCAGTAAATCATTGCAAGTCAGCATGAAGGCAATTTGGGTACTAGAAAGTGTAGGTTATGATAAGAAAGAATCCAGTTTAGGTAGGTAATATAATGGAATGTCATGTAACTGATCACTTTCGTTAAGTTATATGTTTAGGCTCTAAAACCACTGTTTGGAAGGCTGCCTCTAATGGCATTCAACATAACAGAAGATTTTCCATATAAAATCCCCCGAAACTCCACAGTAGCAAAAAAGGAAGACTTTTTTTAATGATGACCACAATGACAAGCACAAAACAAGGGAACATAAAAGGAGCTGAGTGCATGGTGTGTGAGCTGTGTGAAAGAGTAGGGAAGCATTTTTACATCTGTTATTTTTAAAGCTCAGCAGATAGTTTGACCTTACTAATTTGCTGACGAAGTCTGCTTTTCACTTCCATTTGAGAATTGTCTCAGGATACTGAGAATATGAGCAATAGCTTTATGCTCTTAATTCCCCTAATTAAGCCCATTGCTTTTGTGTATAATTTTAAACTAAAAACTATAGAAAGGGGGGGTCTGAAGTGACCAAACTAGGCACGTAGCATGTTAGGACTCAAAGGCAAAGATTTTAGGTTCTGCAAAAGGTGGATGTATTTCACACAGCTTTAGGCATATTCCTTCTACAGACCCTGACGGGAAATGCATGCCTTCTGAGGGGGATTTATCCCTCCTTACTGCAGTTGTCCATAGCAGGCTCTACCTGTGACTGAACCCACCTTTCTTTCTCTATTCACTTGAAATGAAGCTCCAGTTGCCATGCCTGGCTTTTTTCATGGTGCCTTTCACATTTCTGGCCTGCAAAAGCCTATTCTAATCCAGCCTCTGTCATCTATGACAACCTGTTTTATGGCTAATCTATTCCAGGCTTTAAGTACTGGCAGATAACCATGCATTAGGAAGTTTTTAGGGTCATGTTTACTTCACTGATCCAGGGGTCAGAGGATGATAGAGACTGTATCTACATTGACATGAATGCGGCATAAGAGCAAGATCTGTGGAGTGAGGCTGCTGGTACTAAGGATCCAATGATCCCAGCATGTGCTTTTTGTAAGCATTTCCCTGACTGCTGGTGTGAACTTCAAGCATAGTTGGTGAGAGCCGTGCAGGTGATAAGACCAGCCTGACAAAGGGAAGTGATGTTGTGATTTGGTTGGTTATATTTAAGATCAAGGAAGAGTATTTGAACAGGGCTAGAACTCTTCAAACTCTGAATGTTGTAAATGCCCTCTATATGTAGCAGAGGCCTTGTATGCTCCTTTTGATGAGGAAAAACATTATTGAAACCTTCATTTTTGAGTGGTTCACTCTTTGATAAGGTGAATATTTCACAGAACAGGATTCCCTCCTACTTGTGCTTGTGTTCAGTGCTGCATTTCTAAAGTCTGAATAGCAGACATTGCCTCTGTTTTATCTCCCTGTTTCTGATGCTATTTGGAAGGGTGATTTTTGGAAAACACTTTGCCTCTCATATATATGATTTAACACTTAAAAAGAAAGATAAAAGCCTGCCCTTTTGCACAACCAGCTGGAAAGGGATTATCATAGACTACCCTTTGGGAACTACTAGCATATAGAAACAGCATTTCATCCTATGCTAAATTTTTATGTAATCTATTCTCATCACCACTTTATGTCACCATAACAAACCAACTGCAAAAAACCTTATGTTTAGTCTTCAGTATTTAACAAGTTTGCCAATCCCTTCTTTTAAGTGGCACCTTCAGCAAATTGCCAGGCAGGTACTCTGTTTACAACAAGATGATGGAAGAGGAACATGGTTAAAGCCAAATAACAGCAGGGGTCCACCTCAGGTGTCATTGTTGTAATGTCTGCACAGGTGCCTAGTCAAAAAGACCGATTCATTTTTGGCATTTAGCTCTTTTCTGTGAAAGGTCTGTGTGAGCATTTATGATAAATGAGACTGAGGTTTAACAAATGTTCACCACAAGGGAAAACACAATCTTGTGAGTGAGAGCCCAGCAGCAGGTAAAGGTCAAGGAGGAAATGTGCTTTATTTTGAGAGCTTTTCATGGGCTGACTCAAAAGCTGCATGGTCTGCAGTGGTTCGGCTTTATGATGTCTTATGCATCTTCCCCTACTGTGTCATCTTATTGTGAATGAAGGTACTCTAATTTACTGTTATTTTACAGAGAAAAATGAGGTTATACCACCAAAAAAGCATTGCTTCTTAGGAAAAAAAAAAAAAATACAAAGAAATGGTGAGAAAAGTGTAATTTCTTTTGACACCAACGGATTTCTTACAAGTCAAAATTAGATGAAAACTGAGGACAGCACTGAAGAGTACTAAGGTCGAGGTGCTGCTGCAGTGTTGGTAACACCAGCTCTAACCTCTTGACTCCCTCCTTGTATCTTTACAGACATTGTTTCCTTCTTCAGTACATAAGGGCCTGTTATATCTACGAATAGCTGTATTCACTTCTTCAGTTTGGCTGTTTCTTAGATAAAAACATCTGCTTTCTTCCAAAGCCAAGCTTTTGTGTAAGATGCATGACTGTCTTGAAGGCCTCTTACAAAATTGTGATATTTTCTTCCATCATATCGGTGTTTTATCTGCTTTTGGTACCTACTTGATACTATGTTTTTTATGTATTTTGCTTTAACGTGGGGTCAAAATCATCAAGAAAACTATTAGATTATACTGACTTTTTTTTTAATTAAAAATGTATGTTATTAATTAATTAATATGGGAAATACATAAAATTTACTTTCTAGTTATAAAAACAAAGAAGAGGCTGAAAATATAAAATATGAGCAATGATGTTGAATGAATGAATGAATTTAGACAAATAGGTTAAACCAATACTAGTATTACTGTGCTATTTATACCTGTGAGTGTTGATTTGGAAGCCTGGCAGCAACTTAAATGTTGATCCAGCTATATGTCATTGTTTATTTCAATAGAAATGATGTTTGGCTGGAAAAAGACTATTGCTGTTAATGAAAGATGTGTTTTCAGTATAATCATAGGCAAAATAATGTTTTTATATTTATGACAACAAAATTAGCACTTCTTATTAGGACTTGAGTAACAGAACAGAGACTTGGACCAGGGTCCTCCTTTGCTTACCAGAGTGCCTAAGCTATTAAATCTTCTATTTTGAATGTCTTCCTGTTCCAAGTAAGTCTGTCAAAACTGATAATGCTTCCTTGAAATACCTGAAGTTCCATAAAAAGGTATATTTCAATAATGAAAAAAAAGCCATCTATTGATGCAGCAGAAACAGGCAGTTCAGGGTTGTCAGTAATACAGACACGTCTATGCTCACAATCTGCATTTTTTCCCATTTTCAAATGCTGTTTACTCATCAAGTTTTTGGAGAGGGTTGAGTTGAATTTTCCCCTATTCCATTTCTGATTTCACCAGTCAAGGGTTTCACTGATTTAAATAAATAGAAGGATTAGTTGAAGGCCTTATGATGCTTCATAAAGCTTCTCTGACTTACTGGTGATTGATTCCTGAAATAATTTCAAATAGGTCACACTGGTCTTTATCTTCCTCCTTCTGCTGCATATGTTGAAGTATTTAAACTAATAAAGAACTTATCTGGGCATTTTCTGAAGGACGTTATAGCTTCTAGCATTTTAAATGTAATTTTTATATCTGCCAGTCAGTATTTCAACTTCTGATCAATAGTTGTAGGTACGACTTGAACTGAACACATATATAGCCTAATATAAAATGCTTGACCATCTCAAGGAGAAATTTTAATTTTCGATTGTGTGTCAGTTCCAATGTGACTTTCCACTGAGGATTGCTGCAAAAAGTTACACGCTGTTTATGCAAGATTAAAAATGTAGATCCTGTTGCCAGTCTTCTGCCCATACAGTAAGCATGTGGGTGGCTATTCCTCTGATCTTATCTGTTCAGAGAGCTTTGTTCCTGAGTACTACATACGTGTGAGTAATCTGCATTGTTTAAAGGGTCATGGGCCAGAGTTACAGTGATGAACACTATCTTGTCACCATTTATTTAGTGTTGATTTAAATGTTTTATTATTTATGGTTTATTGAGCACTCTTTACATGTTTAGCATTTCCTTTTTGGTTTATTATTAATTTTCAACCACTATGTTGAAAGGCACTGTAACTGGTCCACTCAAACTCTGCCAGTTATAGAAATGAAGTAACTGTGCAGGATTCTCAGTAAAGAGCCTGATTATGTTTAGGTTAGAGTCAACAGAATATTTTTCCTATGAAAGGCCTAAAAATTTGCTTTTTTGTTAGTTCATTAGTATATTTTTTTTGATTCTCTGAGCAAATATACCTAGGAATACATGTGTTCTTCAAGAACAAGTTAAACTATCAGTTGGTAGTGACGTGGACTTTGTTAATTCTTTGAAAACAGTGAAATAGATGACTTCTGACATCCTTTTAATCCACGTATATTTTTTTCTTGTGGGCAAGACGTTATACTGATGCTTTAATATCTCTGAAGGTAGTATATATTTCTGAAAAACAAAGTTTATGAACCTTTTCTATTAAGAAATATGGAACTCTTTAGCATGCTTGGAAATGAGTTTAAACAGAATCTTCTGAGGGAATTTATCTGTTGCTATGCCTGCCACGAATTCTAACTACAAGTACAATTGAGCGTTTCAGTTTTTTGTTGAATTAGGTTGATCTCTACATCTTCTTATGAAATACAGGATCTCACATACTGCTGCCTTATATATCTCTAGTCTTACAAGTGACTTTCTCATTTCTAGATATTCCATCTGAAAAAACCAAACACCTAAACTGACTGGACGTACATCCCTAGTAGGTTAAATATAAGCTGGACACCAAAATTTCCAGTAGATGATTCTCCCAAACGTGCTGAGCAACAAGACAGAGGAAAAAGGTCAGACAGTTAAAGAAAAATATAATCACCATTCTCAGAGTTATTTCTGCAATTGCAACCCAGTGAAGAGGAAATAAGAGTTTGCACAGTTCTAACCATTTGAAATGGATTTAGCCAGAATTCATATATTCTTCAGTCAGTACTTTGCCATGTACAAATAAGATTCAAATTTTTTTGACATAGGGAATAGAACTATAGCAATTTAATCAACTGCTTTAATATGGCTGCCACTCACAGTGCCAAATATGTCTTTGGTTTTTGTAACATGAGTATTTATCTAGTAAGGCTACTGAGGTTACTAGTTAATTGTATACGATAATCACAGAGCTGAGACAGTAGCAGCTGCCGCTTTTGACTTCTATCAAACTCTCCACAGATACAGGCTGAAAACAGTTTTTTTCCACAAAGACAGTAAGGATTTTTATTGCTTTAATCTGCAGGCACTGCGAGGTCTTGAAGTACGATTCTTCTTCAGTGGGTGGGATACTCAGCACTTTCCAAAATTCAGAGCTTTACAAGATGATCATTTGATGATGACTGAAACTGTTGGCTTATAATCACGCTTTTAATAGGGAACTGCTCAACCAGACATACAAGTAATTTAAAAACCACAAAGGCAATGCATCCTTCATGTGTTTGTTCTTAACCGTAGTTCCGTATGTTTACCCTCTTGGTCTCTTGCTCTTTGGATACGCAGAGTTTAACCTCTGCTTGCAGTTTTGCATCAGTGACAACAGCAGTTACTTTATGGTGCAGGGTAACTTCATTAATTAGTTTTCTTTTTCTCAAGGTCCATTAGAACATGACTATGCTGTATATTTGATGCTTCAGTGATGAACTCTATTTTCCCTAGCGGGAATTGTAACAGTACCTATTACTGCGTCAGAAATGAGCTAGTTCTGCTAAGGTTTATTATTGACCACTTCAGTGAAGTGGGATGCTGAGCTTTGGAAACATGTTGAGGTGAGCTGAGACTAAACAAAAAAATCTGGCTTGACTTCTAAGTGAAAACAACGTGGAAGTAATACTATTCTATTAACTGAAATTTTGAAGGATCTAAAATTAGAAAAGCTCTGGGATTGGCAGTGGCGACATGCCACCCTGTGAAGTATTCCAGGGATGCCAGAAATTATACTCATGGAAATAACTATAATGTAATGTTAAAGTTTTCTTCTGCTTTGTAATTTGGCTCTTGGGATCTCTTTGCAATAGCAGATCGGACTGGTTAAAGAAGGAAGTAACAAAATGTATATTGCAACTTTTTGTCATAATGATTTTTTTCAAAAGAATTATTACTGTTCAGACTATTATTATGAGGGTTACAATAGGCAACTGAAATTCACTAACCACTGGATACCTAAGTAAGAGTCCTTGCAATTGATTATGTCACCTGTCACCATTCTCTGTGGCACTGGTTTCACCGAGAGAGAATACCACTACATGCAGTGGAATTTCTTGTTTTCTGCAGTATAGATGAGAGCAGAATTTAATGCCCTCAAATTCCAATTAGTCGTTGACATCCCTTGCTAAAAAGTTGTCAGTAGCTTCTGTTTTGAAGGTGACTTTGTTATCTACAATATAACTTTTATAACTGGAGACACGAGGGCCATTTGGCTAGATCTGTGAGAAACTTTATCCTTAATCGCTGAAGGTCTGTTTTGCAGACACCCTGTTTTTGCTGCCTGTTGGAAAAGCTGCTTTGTCTGTCTGAGCAACAGTCAAATTAGGAAATGGAATACTGCGTTGCTAAGGCCTAATTAGGGTATTTTGTTCAAGTTCTGAAAGAATCAAAATAGAGCAAACAACCAGGTTATACAACTGAAATCACAAATGAACATATCCTCAAAGCTTCCTGCTGCCTGGCTTCCCACTGAACAGTTTATTACTCACAAAAATTACACTTTTACGTCACACTTTGATATGCTTCTCTTTTCATGTTTGAATAGTGTTTGCTATTCCCTGTTTTCTCAGCTGTGCCTAACCTTGTCTAAAATCTTTTATGCAGTAGTTCTCGCCTTTCTCAGGAAATACGCCTCAGTTTTTTAACTGTTAATTCACACAAAGTCCTGAAAACTAACTGTGCTCTCACCTCAGTTGTGTGAATTTTTCTGCCATTATATGTCAGTAACACTAACACTGCAATCTGTCTGAAGTTGCAAATTTACCAGAGTCCTCTAAGACTGAACACCAAGCCACTCCAAAGTCTCCCAGAAATCTATGATAAATGAGTGGTTCTCTATCTCCTGTCAGCTTTGACGGTGCACTGCAGGCAGCAACTACAGTCTTTGCTAATATGACTGCTACTAGTAGTAAAGTATTTATTTATTTTTAGAGCTAAAGTAAGGATGATACTCTACCACACATAGCTGTAAGCAAAATTAACTGCTAACCAAAATTCTGGTTAGAATAGTCTGAAAACTTTGCTCATCTAGTTTCTTAAAACTCTTCTACTTTATGCCATTTCTTACCAGGTGGACAGGTTTCTCATATCAATATGAAAATACACTTTTTCCTCATTACTTTGCATATCAATCTGATATCAATCTCAAAATAACCTTAATAAGGAAATGGCCATGAAGTACCTCTTGTGGACTGTTCTGAAATAGACAATTTATAGTTGAATATGCTGGGCCTTATAAATAGTTCCAGTCATACCACATATAAGTGAGTTTGACAAAATACTTCCTATGGTTCCATGACACAGGTTCACAAATATCTTTCCTAAAAAGCAAGAAAAGTTCAGCTGACTATATCATTGGAGTGCACTGATGTACTGCTCTGCCATCACAAATGAAGTCTCCTTCAAAGCATTCAGTTAGCATCTCCTCAGCAAGTTACAACTTTCAGTTTACACCCTGCAGCACTTGAAGAAAGTGTATATTTAGACAGTGACAGAACAGCAGTTTCAGGTAGGCAACTTCATCTTGGTTACCTCCCTAAGGCACCAGATTTGCCAATTTGTTAATGCCCTTTGCCTGTAGCAATTTCATACTTGGGTTGTCAAGCACATTTATTATGTATGTTCAAGCAAAGACTGCAATAACGAAAAATACCTTATCCTGCAAGTACTTCCATCTCTCCGATTCCAAACTTAGAGCTGGAGCTTTTGCATACCAGCAGTAATTGATATTTAGCTCTTAGTGGTTTTCATCTAAAGATATGGGAGACTTGCAACACAGGAAAGCAATGTTACTAAAGGAAGGAGAAGCAAAAGTGTCTGAAGTTAAGTGTGACAAAGGTCGTAGGAAAAAGCAATGTTAGAGGGGAAAGTACAAAACTAGAAGGCAAAAGCAGAGAGGAATGTGTTATCAAGTTGGAATAAAGGTCATAGAGGGCATGGGTGTCCCGATATGTTAATAGGAATTGCATATATAATCATATATATATTATTGTTCTATATAAAAATGCATATATATTTAATATATTGATATATAAATAAAAACATATTCAGATCACAATGGCAAGGCTTAAGAGTTTGGAAAATACCATTTTGGATTAAATATAAAATCCTAATTTTGTCCATATTTGTACTCAAAATGAAATTAATAGAGCAGGGATCCAACGGAGAAGCAGCAGGCTTTTTGGGCAGTGTAATTAGTATGAAATTGCATGTAAAAATTGACCCGTTTTAGTGTAATGATGCTAAGGTTATAACATGAACTAAGCCCTTACTGATGTCAGAGAATAGGTAGGAAATAAAACTACAGAGTTGTGTTTGGAGTGAGAGCATTGGCCTTCTAGCAAAAAGTTGTGTTCAGCAAGGGTCAGCCTAATTCATTGGTTTGGGAAATTTAAGAAATGCATTAAAATGAGTTGCTTCAGCATAGAAAAATACCTAATTCTCTGAAATCTTGAGTCCAAAAATAATAATCCAGTACTCCACAACACATTTGTGGCACTTTATGGGAGGTTACGATGGGTTAGGCTGTCCTTTGAACACTGCAGAGGAACAGCTTTTTCCTAGAAGGGAACATAGGCCAATGATGCTTTTCCAGGAGTTTTTCTGATAGGCTTGTTCATTTTTTTACCCAAATTTTACTTCTGGATAAAATGTCAGTATGCTGTCTTCAAAGAAAGTGACGGGCTATTGAGAACATTTGGGAAGAGGATTGTGAGCTGGAGCCTGGCAAATAGTTCTCCCTGTCCCTGTCCTAGCAATAGCCAGGCATTCATGATAACATGTCCTGTTTGGTTGCTTTTTCTTTTTTTTTTTTCTTTTTTTTTTTTTTTTTAACGTTGGAACGTTTGGAATAGCTTGTTCACATAGTGATAGCATTTTTCTAAAACTACGATTTATCCCATCTGACCTGGTTAACACAGACCATGGGTATATCTGGAAGTATTCTGCATTGCGGTTGGAAACTGTGGGCCTAGAGTTAAGTTTAAATGAGTTGAACTAAAGCAAACCTTTTTTGCTTAGTCGTCTGAATATATTATACAGTATAAACACTGACCAGGAAAAATATTTAAAAAAACCCAAAACCAAACACAACAACAAAACCTGAAAAAACCCAGCCAGACTCACTACTGTACAAATAGGCCCAGGATGCAATATAAATCATTTCAGTTCCTCTAGCTCAGCTATTGCTTCTGTTTTTTCATGTCTGTTCTATAACAGTCTCTCTTGAGGTTTTCACTATCCTATAAGGAGTGATAGCTTCTCCCAATATTCAGCACCAATGTACTTTTACCTTCAAAAAAGAGGTTTCTGCAGGTGAAAGCATGCTTTGAGAGGGGCTATTGTTACTGACTGACATTAGTGGATTTAGACTAGTAGTCCGTGCTTTTAACGACACTATAATAGTACCTCATCTGCAGCAAAGCAGTATACCAACACTTCAACAATCAATGAGATCCTATAACAAGTAGTTTCTTGATACACTGTTTATTTTTTGGAGAAAAATAGCTATTTGAAAAGCTCTTGGGTCCAGTTCTCCGCTGGTATTTTTAAGCCCCATTCCATTGATCTTGATGTTTCAAAGGGAATGGGACCTTTGAGATACTGACAATACAAATCATTGTGTGCAAAGAATACTTCAGATGTAGCAGGTGTATAGAGCAAGTATATGAAAGATCACATACAAGGGTTAATTATTCTGTTCAAAAATTCCATTGTGTCTTACAGGTCTCTTCACAATCGCTAATTTAACATGCTTTCCCCCCTTCTTTTTCTTGAACTACCTAACATTCTAAAATAAGTTACTTATGATTGCTGTCTTATGGAATCAGAAAAATTGCCTGGTATGGTCAAACCACACGCAAATAAGAAAGGAAGGTGGAAGTGTTAGACAAACAATTTAATAGTTCACTTTTTATAACTCCCATTTTACAGCTGCTTCACATTGCACTGGCTGCACTGCACCAGTTTAGAGCACGTATTTATTTCTTGGCACTTAATCAATGGAGGAATATTAAAGCAAGCTACAGGAGACAATTGTGTAACTGCCTTTTGTGTACCATGTCAGGAGACAAGACAAAATCCTGTTCCTGACACTGCCTGTATGGTGACTTTGAAGGAGCGCCATTTGCCAATGAAAACAGAAGTAACTGAAAAAGTCAGATTTTTTTGTTTGTGTTTGTTTTTACTTTACCCACTTACTTTGACGATCAATATTAAAAAAAAAACCATAATCCAAGGTCCAAAAAAGGCAGTGTAAATGTCTGACATTTCAGCATGCAGCTGTCTGGGCTTTCAGTGGCTTGATGGACTGCTGTTTTTCAATGATATTTGGAAAGTGTTAGGAAAGTAATTCAGCATGACTACTCATGTAAATATTCTTATCTAAAAATATTACAGGAAGGCATTAAAAAATAATAGTCCAAGTAGTGCAGTTTTCTGATGGAATATGATATTAGTGGTATTTTAGAGTATGAGATAAATGTTGCATGGATCAATCGATTGTCCAGTTTGCAGCCTCATAGTTTTTTGTTGCGATGAACCATTTGTTTCGTGGTATAAGACCTACATCAAATGCAATTATCACTTAATCAGTCCTGAATGATATAAAGTGTGTAATGGGCTACCGGATCAATCAGGAAGTTAGATCACTTCATCAATATAGCAGTACAAGATTATTTTTAAAACTAATCTTCTTTCTTTTATATAATGTGCTTTATATGTCTGAGGCAAAACTGAGGTCAGGCCTAAATCATATATGGAACTATTTTATTATGAAAACAGCAGTCCTAAAATTGAAATTAGGTTATTACTGAGTCAAATAAAACAAAACATTATACAAACAAATGTTGGTACATAGTGCTGTTCTTTATGCAGTATTTATATCAAACATTTGTTTTAATTCATAAATATTTTCTAAGCAATTGCTTGGTACCCAAATTTACCTTTTTTATTTGGAGTTTCACCCCTTAATTTGGATAAATGCAGTTTATCAGAGGGTACTAGAGCAGGCCATTACTGTGAAAAGAGAACATGAGTTGCTGGTGAATTAATTAAAATAAGTTATCTCCAATTGCAAAAACTATTATGAAAATTTTCAAATGAACATAATAATGCTGAGTGGCAAGAAGATAAATCATTCTAGAAAGTGATATATTTTAAACTCATGGGGTTTTTTGTGGCCTTTGAAACTGCTAAGAATAAGTCTTTGAATGACTTCTGGAATTAATGGTGGTACGGTATGGTGTGGGTTTATGTGATGTCTTAACTGTAGTAATTAATCTTATTTTTAAATCCTCTGATAACATTTCTGATGGTTCTTCTCTTTGAAGTAACTGAAAAGACACCTTTTTATGATAAGAAGTTTCAAATCAAATGCGTAGCATATGTAACTAAACAGATGCTCAAATAAACCTATGGGAAAATGTTACAGTTTTGACATAAACTAGTTAAAAAAAGGGCAAAAAATCAATCAAGCTGGCAACAGCTGCTCTTCTGACAAGTAGCACTGAATGAAGTTGTCACAAAAGGGTGATAATACATAACCTACTATCCGTTGACCTGATTGAAATCCTATTTATAAGACAATGGGTGTATTTCCACGGACTTCCCAGCTGACTTTGAATGAGATCCAGTAAGTTGTGACATGTTCGTCTTTGATCTAAGTGTTGTCTCGTGCTAGCTTTTCTTAAGTTTAACATTATTTCTACAATAATCTAAATATTATTCCTATCTGAATATTATTAGGCCTGTAATAGTCCTAACACATCTTTGGTTACCATTTAAAAATCTCACAAAACCAAAACTTTAAAAGTTAAGAATTATGATAGATAACTACTCTAATTTATTTAAAGATCTGCATGAATTCTAGCATAAATTTCACACGTGACTTCTGTAGTTCTTTTGCCATTTAAATATATGCAGCATGTATAAAGTAAAGAAATACTTTGGGGTTTTGCATATCTCGCAATTTTATTCTTTAATTTGAGCATATCAGGGCTTTTGGTAATCATATATGGAAAAAAAAGCCTATATACAGAGAATTACTGAATTTATCTTTTTAAAAATTATTTTCTATTTGCAGTAATGTCTTTTGGTCGTTACAGCAAACAGATGGTGGATCTCAAAATCATCTTGAAAGTGGTTCTTTTGGTTTCAGTTCCATTCAAAATCTTTTGGAAATAATAATAATTTACCTGTTCAAGCCCAATGGTTTTCTTCCATTTTCTAGCTTTTTTTTTCAGCTTTGAACTTAGATTGTGATTTGATCCTCTGAAAACTGTCTGTCTTTTCCAAAAAGAGCTCCCATGGACGTGTTTCAATAAAGCTTCCTCTCTTCACTGCTAGGTAGTAGCACAGGTTAAGCTCTCCAGCAGGAGAGCTAAATGGCAAATTAATATAGAGAGAATCTACAAGTTTGAATCTTTGGTTTCCCTCTTCTGAAGTGTAGATTTTTATCATGGGTTTTGCTATAACATTATATCACAGGTACTCCGCAGTAAAAGTTTGGGAGCCATGCCTAGAGGGGTAAGAATAATTGTTCTAGTATAATGTGAGTAATAATATAAAGGAGATGACCAATGTGAGAAACTGTATGACAACTGGTATTTTTAATAAGAGATGTTTGCTGTCAGGATGAACAAAGGAAATAGAAAATTACTCTAGACAAATAGAAAAAACTGCTCCAAGGAGAATGCAAAAGTCTTTTATAGTTCTTGTATCTCCTGAATGATTAGGTCTGAACAGGGCAGAAGAAATTCTTTGTATATGTAGTTATAACATTCAACTGTATTTGTAAGTATGAGTATATACATAAAAGGTTATAAAGAAGAAAAAATCACCAGGCATTACGGACAACTTAGAAGGTCAGATGAGCCCAGCAAGTCCTCTCAGGTACTAGGTGATACCAAGGGATTCCTGCCAGAGGTATATTTGAATAAGGTAGGAATGAGCCCTTTTGTTGGATGGAGATGGGAATGATATTCCTTATAATCAATAAAATAATCCTTCTTCTTTTTCAGTTTTATGCCCAAAAGCCTAACTTTTGAAGCTTGCCAAGTAATACTTGTGTCTATTTTATTTATGTATTAAACCTTTCTGCCATTGATCTGTCATGATGGATCAGAGGAAACAGACAAATTGGTGCTGCTCACAGGTGTGAATTGAGCATAGTGATGTCCAGCCACAACCAGTGCAGGGGCAGCAGTGTCTGGGGCAGTTGCAGGGAAGCTGGGGACTGATAGTGAGAACTGGCAAAAGCTATGGCAAGGACTGGCTAGCGAGGCAGTGCCTTTTATCAGGAAAACAATCAGCAAAAGCAGTAACATGTCCTTTGTGCAAAAAATAAGCAGAGGTACTTTTTTGTTCCTAGCAATCCCTGAAGCATCACAGCCCTAAGGAAATATTACAAATTATCAAGAAAGGGAAAATTGATTGCAAACATTGGTACATACACTGGGAGCCAGAATTACTGAAATGTTTAACATGAAGAAAAGGTAACCCACTACAGTGAATATGGCACTTAGTGTAATGTGTGACTATGGACTGTGTAATGCCCTCAGCTTGTGTGTGCTTTTAATGTGAAGAAGATGATAGAGAACTAGGCCGTTTGGAAAGAAAAATGGCATGATTGTATTGACAAGGAAACCAAAAGGAGTATATATAAATAACAAATATTAATTTTCACATACAAACAGAATTAATTTAAAATACTCTCATGTTTGTAATAGTTACCCAGCAGCATAATGCTTCAGAAAGATTGGTATAATTTCTGTGCTCCAGAAAGGAGCCAGCTGGATTCAACGTTTAATTAATTATATATACTGATTTAAGCTATTAGAAATAGTTTAAAAAAATATATTTACAAAAATGCAAAACCATTTTCGGTTTAGACTGCAGTGAAATGAAAGTACAACCTGCCAATTAATTTGGAAAACTACTGTAAGACTAAAGTCCTGAAAGCATTAGTATTTCAGCACAAAATATTTCTCTAAAGATTCAAAATGACAGTAGCTTCACTTTTGAATCACATATTATCCCTCTCAGTATAAGTTGATTCATCTTTAGGCTCAGTACTAACAGGTACATTTCAAACAAAGATAAATACTTGGAAGAAAAAGCCTGCTTCTTAAAATGAGAATCAGTATGTATTACAGTTAGTTCGTCAAGGAACTTATGATAAATCATTCTTAGCTCAAAGCTGAAAAGTGTGATTAAGTGATCTGAACAACTAGTGGCAATATCCATCCTAATTGCTTTCACTGTGATTTCATAGTATCTTCTGAAAGCATAGCCTAGCTCACAGCAAAATAGAAATGTGATAATGGACATTTTCAAGCTAGGGCAGCAGACACCTAGGCAAACGGCCTAATTCTTAAGGCTGCATTACAGTTTTTGTGCGTGCATCTATGATCTTACAGCATAAGGTAATGAAATATATCTTTCCTTCTGTCCTTAGAGCAGTCAAGTTTGTTCCCAGAGGGGATGATGTTGAAAGAAAGTCCTATAGTCACAGGCAGCCGTTGAAAAGACTTTGCTTTCTCTTCCCTTCTAACAGAACAGCTGCAGAAAGGGGCAGTAAGAGGATCAGTATCTTCACGTTTAAAATTGACATTTACTAAGCCAAAAAACAGAGGTAGAGAGAAGATCTTATTGTCTTCTATAAAAACTTCAGGGATAAATGTTGTGGAGGTGGAAGAGCTATTTAAGATGATGAACAATGCTGGCATAACAAAAAATGAGTATACAGCGCCCCTGAGTAAATTTATGGTGGAAATTAAGAAGAACTATGAATGGAATGAGGTTCTGGAGCAGCCATCAACAGGAGCAGAGAGGACATAAGCACATTTAGTGTTAGGATGGATTTTATTATGCTCAGAGTTATTTGATGTGGTTGTCTGCAATAACTGATTGGATGACTCTGTTATGTCTGATATGCTGTACCCCATCCTTTCTGAGTTTCATTTTACCCAAAGAAAGCAGCTGCCTTGGGAGATGTAAGCCAGGAGGCAGTGGCAATTTTTAAGGTAGTTTGAACTTAATGATCACTACTGTGATGAGGCTTTAAGTTTAATCTACTACATGATAGGTAAAGAATGACATGATTTAAGCATCAAAGCCATGCGTGCTTTTCGTGACAAGTATTTGTTGACAGGTGTGTTAGTATATCAGGCTTGAGAAAGAAGATGACTTTCATCCTCCTAGATAAAAAATACCTCAAGATTTTACAGCTAAGCATTCAAACCTTATCAAGTTTGCCATCAGTAGTATATGTAATTAAATGCTGGAGATGTTTAGCAATTGAAGATTCTCACTGAAATCTTATAAATAAAAACTGATGCCTAAGAAGATTGAGATACATTTTACATACTCTGTTATAGTGCTGGTCAGATGAGATGGCTATAGTAAACACTAGCTCCTATGACTCTTTCATGTTTTAGAGTTTGTGAATATCTTCCTTGGTACTAAAACAGTTGTCTGATTTCCTTCCTATTTCTAGAATTTTATGTGACATTAAGACAGTTTTATTCCAATTCTGAGAAAGTTGTAAGTTTGAAGATTTATTTTTCCCTGAGCATTTTATTTCCATTTTTTTCACAAAATGCTATTAAAATGTTTCCAGATTTATAAACACATTAGTATTTTGAACAGTTACAGTTGTATTTGTGATACAATTTGATAACTTACCATGAAATAATAGTGGAATGCCTGAAGGAGATTAATTGAATTTACTGATGTATGGTTTCCTTAAACATTTGTAGTGCTATATCCTCCATTTTATTCAGAGCAGAGGTACTGTGTACAGTCTGTAGGTAGTATAAAATGGAGAAAAAGCATCAGTTTAGAAAATATATGGGTTTCAAAAATACAAAAAGGGTTAAATGAAAAAGCTGTGGCATCTGGAAAGCCAGGATAGTATTGTCTTCTGTGATATTTTGATGTCTTCCTATAAACACAATGTTGAAGAAAATATTAAGAGATCATCCAGGTTCTACGTGCTCATTGTCTTTTATTAAAAGCAATTCTTGCACTGGAGAGATACTTATAACTGTATTTCTCCAGTCTTACTGGGTTAGTCCAAACCACCTCAGTACAACCATAAATGTCATTTGAAATGTGATGACATATTAATTAGTATTGCATGTCAGACTATAATAAATTGCTGTATTTAAATAAAATTGCGAAGTTTCTTAAACATACAAGCTTATAGTAAATAGAGCAGTTTACTTAAGAATTTCAAATGGGTTCATAACATAATGCAAGGAAGTACTTAGTGAGGGACCTTTTTTTTGTGGTGGTGGTAAATGAATCTATTGATCTCTGTTCAGTGCTGTAACCTACTGCCAACACTTGCGCTATAGTTAATGCAGCTACCATTTTGTATTGGTTTTTTCTTCTTATTTTCAGGGAAGAATGCTTCCTTAGCACATACTTCACACACGTGATTAAATGCTGTTTGTCATCTAGATTGTTCTATGATTAATTCTGAATATGTGATTTCTGGAGAAAATTATAGCTGTTGATTTTAAGAGAAGATCAGCCCATCTGACATCTTATGATACTTCACCAGGGTGGTCAAACCTTGTCATTCTGGCATTGTCACTGAAGTATTCTTGGCCTTCAGTTTAATTATCTGAAACTGTATTTTTGCAAGATTTACCTGTTCTTCTGGGAAGAGACATAACCAAGGTGGTTAGGAGAGGGACATCAACTCAGAAACTGCAAAGGAGTTTATACAATATAATTAATTTATAAAAAAATATATACTGAAGATAATGTTATGAAAGAAGATAAAACTGGGTCATGAGAACACTTGGGGATTTTTTTTTTTATGCTTGTATTTTATTTGTAGGAATTTGGAATTATTTATACCCTATTTAAAACGTGAGACAGGTAAAATAGAAATACAAATAAAGAGAACTTAAATGTGTGTAAAATGTATATCCACATTGCCATACATGAATTAAGGTAGAATTTGAGTAATTTAATCTTTAGTCAACAAATTCTCCAAACCTGCTTTCAAAAGGTCCATCTCAGTGGGACTCTTATTTGAGAAAAAGTCTAGCAGAAGTTATTCCTTTTATATATACTATTTTAAAAACGGTATAACACACTGGCTGTCACAGTGTTAATAATCTATCAAATTACCAAATCATAAACCCATTTAGAGGCTGCAGTTTATGCTGCCTGTAAAACATCAACAAAGCTTTCCTCCAGCCTATTTACTGCGAACTGTCATGCAAGGAGACAGGTCTTTGCTCATGTCATGCCATGAGTGATTGAATAGCTTACACATTAAGAAACATTTTTGCTTAGATAGAATTAACTTTTAGTCTTAAGAGCAGCAGAAATTGTATCTCCAGTTAATCAGTAGGAGGGTTTTGCTACAGGAAGCTGGGTGACTTGTTCATCTGGTCATTGATGTTCAGGGTCCTGTTACTTTCATGTGATTATATTATACATGCAAGTCCTGTCACCTTCTGCACTGCTGAGTGCTGGACAGTAGCTAGCTTTCCTACACATCACTCCACGCTTTTGGTCCATCACATCAATGTCATCTGACAATTGATTGTGTAGCAATTCAAATACCTGTTTCAGTGGCTGCTGATTCAGCCTTAATTGCTGCTGAGTATTGCTTAGTAAGGTGCATGGTATTGAGCAGCAAGCAGAGCTGAAACTAGTTGGGTATCTATTGAATAGCATGAACTGTACAAGCCCTTCATTAAATTGAACTCTTTTGTTCAGAGGGCCATAGCATGTGCATGATCTCCAACCTTTTGGAAGACTTGTTTGGCAATAACACTTTTTTCTTTTTTTTTTTCTGTAAGGCCAATCTATAACATCATCAGTTAATGGATTAACTAATTCTAAAAGTTTAGCTGAGATTTTTATTCTTATTTAATGAGGATTAGTGGACATGGATTGAATGCTGGCTGAACACTAGCTTAGCAGCTTTGTATTTTTACATCTGCACTTCTCAAAACTGTGGTATTTGAAATACAAAAAGATTCAGCTGTTGTGAGCGCTGCACTTCCCTACTGAACAACAGAATTAAAAGCTCTGAATAAGATTCTAGTTTGTTCTTTTAAAACAATTGGAAAAAAAATGTAACGCATAGGACTGGTTTCCCAGAAATGTCATGAGAGCAGAAGATATCTAAGTTATTTAGGAGTGAATGCAAAAGAGGTGGATGCTTCTGGCAGCCATGAAACTGTGTTTGACTACTGATTAAAAGACTGCAAGTTTCATTCCTGCTTTGCTTGAACAATTTATACCTAGGAGTAATTTGGCACCTTAAGTCAGAAGTTTTGGACAAGAAGTATCTTCAGGTGTGCACCTCTGACAAAACATCCTTCCCCCGTTAAATAATAACAAGACTAATGCAATTATATTAGCTGTCTCAGTTTTCAAATACTTATTCTGACTGATTTTGAACAGGAACTTTGAACTGAGTATTATGGCACTCTTGAACTAAGAGTAAGGTCTGCCTTACCCAAAATATCTTGTTGCTGTTGTACTTAATTAAACTGATGTTTAACGTCATACAGGAATCCCTTTTATGTGGTTGTTCACTTATGACTGCTAACCTCTGTGTTTATGTAGCAATGTAGTTTCAGCATCCAAGAATTCCTTCACCTGAGGTTTGAACACCTCTTTCAGAACAAAAGAAAAGTTTTCTTGGATTAACACTTAGAGAAATTAAGAACAGATAAAGTGTCCACAAGGTCTTGTTTCTCGTCTGTATAGGAAATGACTCATTCTTTAGAGAGGTGTAAAACACTAGCTCTCCAGAGAGGAAAGGACAGTTATTGATCTGTTAGAAGAAGAGTTTAAACTAACTACTGACTAAACTGAGGTTTTAAAAATTTTGTAAGGCTGAGGGTAAAGGTTTAAATATGAATAGAATCGTAAGGAAGATTTGGGTACCCCAAATTAAGATCCTTTTCCCAGAGAGGCAAAGTTCCAGGGTACAGAATTTTGAGCTGCACTCCACTGGGCCTAGTTGTCCTAATAGTTTAATAGCTGGGGATGGAAAGACATAATAGCTATGAAGTATAAGAAAATATAGACTAAATAAACATATGGTTTTGCTTCTATTTCCTATATGCCTGTCTCTAAATCTATAGTAACAGCATTGCCTCTGTTTGAATTGTATCAGTACGTTTTATCTTCATTTTTGTCCTAGACTTCATCTGCCGTTTATGCCAGTTTCTGGGATAGCATTTCACTGCAAACCATGTGTGGCAATCAAGGTGGTGGTCTATTCTCACTATGCCTGGATACTCCTTAGTGGTACCAATCATGTAAGAGTATTCTTCCACTGAGCAGCATAAACAGTGCAAGAGTCAGTAACACTGACAGCTGTTATGGAAAATGCATCTTCTGGTGATTAATGTTAACCAGAGATTCCTTATTATGCAGTGGGATAGAAAAAAGGTTCTCAGTTTTTCATGCCTAGCCTTCCGTATCCTAAGATACGGGATGTTGGGCCAAGCTTTTGGGGCCCAGCTCTGATGGTCTAACATTTTTCTCTCAAGATCTTCTATCTTCTGTAAATGAAATGTATTTTGGAGCATCCTGACCACTGATAATGACCTAACAACAGACTGTAGCTGATCTCTTTTTTTCTAGATGGAGAAAAGGAGTCAGAGCCAGCACAGGAACTCATCAGTGCTTGTCAGGCTTATCTTAGATTCTTAGGTCCCAAAATATTAGCTCCATTTCATTTTGGACTTTGACTTGTTTGTTTAGGTACCCTTAACTGTCTGCTGATGAAAACAGGCATTATATGGCTAAACAAACAAATACCAAGAGCTGTGTGAATAAGATTCAGTTAGAATTAAGGCTTAAAAGCATAGGTTAACAGAACTAGGAACATTTTAAGAATCCTTGCTTGCATTCAGGTAGTGTTGTATTTCATTGAAGTGTTAGTAGAAAAAGAATAGTGCAAGACTATATTCTAGTATTTATGTTAGTGAAAGTTCATATTTTTCCTCCTCAGGTGCCTGAAGTTTGACATGTAATCTGCATGTAATATTGAGATGCAAATGGAATTTAGGGTAAACCGTTTTCAAAATTAGTTTCTAATTTAGATGTCTGCTTCTGATGAACACTGAGCATCCTAACAGTGAGTGTTCACCATGCAGTTAAAACTAATCAGAACTGCAGCTTTTGTCTAAAAAAACTGAGGAACTACTCTAATTCAGAAGTTAATGATAATTTATGTGTATGGTGAAATACTGCATACCCCCTAGTTTTTTTCTCTGAGAGTGGTGATAATGTTTTAAGTGGAAAATTTGTTTTAAGTCCATTATAAAAGGTGATTTTTGACAACTGATAATAATGGGGGATGGTAGTGAAAATCAGTTGCATAATTCTAAGTGTTAATTTTCATTACACCTTGTGAGGATAATTAAATTGCTATCAATCATTGATCCAGAAGGACATGCATTTCCCTAACCTGTGGCTTGTAGTCTCCTCAGGTAGCAGTTCACAGGGGAAACTCTGAGCTCATGCCTATGCCGATGTTGAATATACCTTAATGTGTATGGTGGGGAAGAGCTTCTAAAGGGAAAGAGTTCAAATATATATATATATATATATATATATATAAAGTATTTATGTGCTAAATGCTTTCATCCAAATCTTGTTGCTTTCACTTTGGAATGAAACTGAAAACTCCTATCTCAGTCAGAATTTTTCTGTCCATTTGTCTGTTAAACATTTCACAACAATATGTTATTGCTAGCATGCATGAGTTAGAGCAGGAGTTATTCCAAGTTTTCAGTACTTCTTGTGATAAAGTGTGAATGTGACTTGAAAATCCATTACACTCTAGGCTTCTTACTAGATAATGATGTTGCAGGCATTGACTTAGCATCTTCAAATTCTATTTTGTAACATCTTATTCCTTGAAATTACACTTAGGTTTCTGATAGGCTTTTCCTTTCCAATGTACAGAAAACAGCTTCCCTAAGAGCTTTAAAAATTATTTCCTTAATGGCTCTATTTCCTTCCTTCACAGATATTAATTAATTTTGCACTGGCTTGTGAGCATGATGATTTCAGTGCAGAAACATTGACAGGTCAGTAATCAAGCACAGAGAATCTACTGTGCTAGGTGCTGTGGATGAATAACATGATGAGAACAGTTTTTCAGAAGGAAAAAAGAAAGTGTAAAGGTCAATATGGCACTTCACACTGACATTAATTTCCTCATTCCATTTAACTATGCAGATATCAAAGTGCACCGGGGACATAAAAATAGGACTTATATTGTGAAACGTGGAGTTAAAGCCAAGGACCATACGAAGCCAAACCAAACTCTAAAGCTAAGTTAAAGATCTGGCATGAAAGAAAACAAATGGCATAAAACAAATTAGAAACTACAGCAGGCCAGAATGGCACTTGACCAAACAGATAAACCACCCTGGGAAAACATATTTTTTTAACATTAGTTGGGCAATGTACTAACAGAGAGTTGGACAACCTCTCTGCTGTGAGCAACGACATCTTTCACTAGATTGAGTTGCTCAAAACTCCATCCAGCCTGACCCTGAACATTTTCAGTGATGGTCATGCACAACTTCTCTGAGCAACCTGTTCCAGTATCCCACCACTCCCATCATAAAGAATTTCTTCTTCTGTCCTTTCAATGTCATTGTCGTTTCTTCAGCATCTTGGTTTTTAAAAGTCACGGGACTTGACAATTCTCCCCAGAAGTGCACCTGAGCACTTCACTAACAATATGTAACATGCTTTTTTACTGTACTGTGAATTAAAGAAGCAAAATGGGGAAACTCTACATTCTTCCTCAGAGTCATTCAGGATGCATCTAGGAAAGCAGACATATCACCTCTCCTTTCCTCTTCCCCCTAGGAGGATTGATTTCCTTTGCTTTGCTTTTTCTCTGAGCTCCCAAATCTAGACGTTAACTGCAGAGATGTCGCACAGTCTATACCTAGCCATCTTAAACTCCCCGCTCCAGAGCTTATTCACTCACACCATTGTTGTCACATGGCTATTGGTGGGCTTGAAAATAGAATTAATACCAAATACTAAGTAGATTGGCATAGTGTAGAAATAGTCACCATTCTGATAAATGGAAACTAAACTGATTTGTACAGTTAATGAGGTCTTACTGTTCTCAAACTTACTACTCAATTCAGTGACAAAGATATTTTAGCCTGCCACAAAATTAGGTAATTTATTCACCAGAATAGCTTTGTATGTATTTTTAAAGGTTAATGTTCTCTTTTGAAACATATATGTTAATATGGCCTAGCACATGTTTCTATTCTTCTACTTCTGAAACCTCAGCCCTGAATTACATTGAAACATGACAATATTCCACCTTTGCTAAAATCCAGATGAATAATCTAGAGGTATTTGGCAACAGTTACCCAAAGATGTAACAAGTCAGCTCATTGTATTACACAGGAAGGAAAGCAGATTTAATTAAAACATCATTCCTTGGATATGTACAGAAGTTTCTTATCACCCATAAACCAAAATAATGATTTTGGAGTTCCATGAAAGTAGACAAGCTAAGAATCTAAGATTTGTACAATGTATGAGAAGAAAAACAAAAGAGAGAAATATAACAGCAACATGACATATTGCTAATTTAGTACAAATTGTGGACTGGTAAGATACTTCATATTTATGATGTCCAATTTTCTTCACAATAGTACACCAAGGCATACAACAATAAGCATTCACTGAAGGGGCTGTGTTCATACAGTTATGATAACTTCTTCAGAACTAATCTCTGAAAAAGATGCCACATAGATTTTGGAGCAATCCAACAGATCTAGAGAATATTCATGTGGATGTGTGACGGGGGAGAAGAGGCTATGAATATATGAAAAGAGGATATGGATATGTTTGAATTAAAGGACTTAAACTTAGGTTTAAATATACCATAACACATTGTAACCCTCAGAATTACTTTCTTCCTTGAAGTTATGGTCACTTCTAGAAAGGAATGGCATAATTTGAATTCCAGCGTGTGTCACTGAAATAATGTTGCATAGTAGATTACTCCTCGATGCATTTAACAAAGTTATCACATATCACACATCCTGGAAAAGAGACTATAATAGGAAGGTTGCAGATGGTAGCCTATTAAAACATATTCTTTAGCAAGTCTGGCTAGCCAATGACACGGAGCCAAGCAATGTGCTCTCAGAGGGATTTTCTAGCTGAGGTTATTTACCTTCAAAAGTGCTAAGTAATGAGAGAAGGTAGCTTATGCCTGCCTTTTGAAAAGAAAGCCACATACAGGGTTTTTTTTAAGTTGTATCTGCCCTGGGTAACACATACAGTCCCTGGGATAAGTGAATTTATAATAAATGGAATAGTACATTTCACAGAACAGGTGCAGGTATTGAAGCATTTGTTTTTTTAGGTACACTGAGCCCACCACAACTTAGCCCAGAGCAGTGAATATATATTCTGCTATGTAATCCATAGGCAGGAATCAGGATCCTGAGGAAGAGAGGACTGTATAAAGTAGCCAGGAGGAGATATATGTGTATATTTTTATCAGGTTTTCATCAGGTTTTCTGATAAGGAAAATGAAGGGGGTTTTGTCCATTCCTTTTTTTTTTTTTTTTTGTTTGTTTGATGAAACATGGAACATGTAGCAATTATTTGCCAGAAAAGTATAATTAGTCTTCAATTACCATGAAAATGTGGTCCATTCCCTTTCCAAATCTCTGGCACTTTCATTTCATTTCCTCCAATCAATGTCATGTTGACTAATCTCACATTGGCAGGAGGTGCGAAAACAGCCCTTGAAATAAAAATAATCCTTACTTGAGCACCAAGGTTTGCATTTGAAATTGGACTAATGATACAGCTGGATAGCAATTACTTTTATTGGGTGATAAAATGAATGTTATATGCTTTATCTTTAGCTCCATCCAGCCCTTTGTGCAAAGCTTTAGTTGCAGGTTTTTGATCAGATAAGTTGTGGTTAAGGTTGCTCAAGGTCTGCCCTGAAAATGCTTTTCACTGAAATACTGGATTTTGCAAAATGTACTCAGCTTTCCAGTTGCATTTCAATCTAATCAGGGAAGGAAGTTGAAATAATGGAAATGTGACTATACTGTGGACAAAAGATTTTCTATTCCCCCAGTCCCACCCCATTTAGAACTAGGTCTGAGTGTAATTTTGAATACACAAGTTATATGGATTTGCCAGAAGGAATGTAGCTTTTACAAATTTTAAAGGCTCAGGTTAGCTCTGGTCTTTGTGCAGATAGTGGCAAGGAAGGATGCAGAAGCCCTCTTATTCTTCTGTAATTTTTTGCACTATAAAGCATAGCAATAGTTAATGCCCTCTGCAACTTTGAGATCTTGAATTGTGAGACTTTCTGGTACGTGTGAAAGAAGGAAGGGGCATTACCCTGCCCTCCTTCCATGTTATGGGAAGGACACTGCAGCATTGCAGAGGTTACAGCTCCCTAAGTCATCAGAAAAATTCACACCATAGAAGCAAAACTTGTCTGTTTTTTCCTTGGTTCCACCCCGCCCCCTCCCAGGCCAGGTCTGGGAAATAGGAAATGAGTAAACTTTCCACTGGCTGAGTAGAGGAGCTCATATTTTTCAATTATTTATGTGTGTGTTGTGTCTATCCTCAAATAAGTTCCAAGAGACTTTGAAAGAGTTCTGGTCCAAGCAGACACAACTGAACTCTGCCATTTCCCATGTTAATAAAATGTTGAATTATTGCATTACCAAAATACCGAGTTTAGAAGATCCAGTTGAATAGGCTGGTTTATTAGCCTGCTCTCAGTGTTGTATTAACAGTGTGTCTCTAAGGACAGCAAGAATAAATACACCTCTACCCTAGCTACACACAATTAACAAATTATGAACCATCCCCTCTGCAATATCTCCTTTCAACCTTGGAAACGTGCTGTCCTGTACCTCTGTTTTGGCAGGCCTTAAAACCTGTGGTGCTTGGAACGTAAAAGCTCTATAATGTAGTCCTCAAAAGACCGTTTTCAAGTGCTGCGTTAAATATCATGGGTGCCTCTGCTTGTCAAATACATTTGCTGGCAGGGAATAGGAAGCGATTGGAGTCTGAGAGAGGGCAAACATTCCTAACCTTTGGATATATATTACCTTGGACTTTTAAAATCACTCTCTCAATCTCACTTCCTCTCCCAGGAAGAATTTTTTTTTTTTTTTCTTTACTTTGGGGAAAAAGATTCAGAAAAGGCTAAGGGTAAGAAAACGGTAAGCAGAATTTTCTGTCTCACATTGACCATCTAAAAAATCTCCATGTGGAAACATAAAACATTTCTGTAGCTGGGCAAAGTTCCTGCTGCATTTCTGAATGATATACAGTAATTTAATCTGCAGCTTTCTGTGGGGCCTGAAGTTTTCTGAGGCGCATAGCACGGTTGGTCTGTTGTGTTTAATTAAGAATAAACTCAGCAGAAGGTGGGTTTTTTTTCCTTGTTTTATTTTGTTTTAGCTACTTTTAATGTATTTAACTAACTTAGATAAGTAGATGTTTGTTTGGCTGGATAAACTTGTGATGATTTGATTTTGAGTGTTATAACAAAGCTAGGAAATGAACGAGGGGTCATTTGAAGTTTATTCTTCAGTGAATAACTGACTAGGAAAATGTTTGATGAGAAAAGAGAAAATCACCAAAATTTTTACCAAATTGCTGCACAGTGTTATCACCTCATCCGCTTCTAACCTCCTACTACAGTGCACCCTCAGGGGGGGCGAGTCAGTTTACAGAAACGCAGAACTTTTCTTCTGCTGGACTCCAGATGCTACTCCATGATTTCCAGTTTATTCTTCACTGGTCATAAGAGGATGTTTATTGTTCACTAAAATGAATTTTTTAGAATTTAGCAATTAGACATAACTTGTATTTCAGAGTTTTCAAAAAAGTTATCTAAAGCATTTTCTTGTCCACAGACCTCCTTCTGAATAAATCTTCGAAAAACTGGGAAGGCATAATTGCCCAAAAGAAAGCTAAGCAAGTGCTACTATTTTAAAAGAAGATCACCCAAGCACATGTAAATGTATCTCAACCCAGGCAAATAACGGAAAAGCTTGACTCATAATGAATATTACCTTTTTTTTTTTAAGTTTCCAAATATTGCCCCTCATAAGTTTTTAACAAAAGATGTGCCTGGGTTCACTTGGCATTTCTGTTAGAAAGTCCCTTTACAGATGTCATATTTTAGTATCATGTAAGTTATTTTTTGGAAATATTTTCATTTTTACATGATTGTAGTCATTTATAGACAAGTTAGGCAATATTAGATGCTCTAGCTGGTAGAAAGAAATTTTAAACACAAGGCCAATATGATGAGCTTCTGAACTCAAGTTTGATTTTGCTGCTTAAGAGGTTGAAACTCCTTGCCATAGAGGTATATAATACAGGCAAAAGGTTGTCAGAGTCTCAGAATGGGAGTGGACAAATTCAAAGAAGAAAATATTTGTGAACTATTGGATACCAAGGAGCTCTCTGTGGCTGATGAAACCCTTAAGCCATACCTTGTGAAGGCTGAGAATATAACCGTTCTTACAGTCTTCTATATGCTGCTGATCACTGTTGAAGACAGCAGATAGCACACTAGGCAGTGCATTTATCTAACCTGACTATTCTTACATGGATCACTTTGTGAGCTGTAATATAAGACAATTCATCCAGCACACCTATTGTAAATTGGATCCAGAGCGCTTAGAATTCATGACCAAAAGCCACTGCTTCTTTAGCTTAAAAGGAGTTCTTGGAGCATCGAGTTCTGCATCGTTAGTTTGTATTGTCTTACGAGGTTCGAAAATTGCTTTGAAAAATTGGTTTCTGGATGGTTAGTTTTTCTTATGGAACCCCATTTTGACTTTTAACCTTCAGATAAACAGGGTTGGGAGAACAAGAGTTAGCCCATTCAGAGCTGTCTGTGCAAATCAGGTGTATATTCAATAACATTAAAATGAAGAAATAATACTTTCTGTGCAGGCTTTCTGATGAAAAGCTGAACATTTCAAAAGGTGAAATTACCAGAAAATACAATGTCACTTCTACTCAAAGTGTTTGCTGAGAAAAAAAAAAAAAAATATCCATGGGAAGTCACGGATGTGTCCAAATGTTTTGGGGAATGCAAGCTTTGAAGAGGTCTTTTTTTAAAAAAAAAAAAAAAAAAAAGAGACTTTTTCCCCTTCAGCTTGAGTCTTGTGAAATATTCTTGCTGCATTTGAGTTGTAGTAGAATTAATGACTTGATTTTAGATTTACTATGATTTGTTTCCTGCCATGAGCGGCTAAAAGTAAGCAATGCAAAAATCTCATAGTAACTAACACATTTATAAATGCAAGGGCACGTCCAGGAGATCTTTATTTGCAGACCAAAATCCCAGAATTTATAGAGTCTTTCTTAGTTACTATTGTGAAGAGGGGGAAGAAACCCCAGTGAACTCTATTAAAAAGATTGATGCATGGCTGCAAGAGCTCTTGACAATTGAGATTTCTCTCTGAAGTGTTGTTTAACATATGTATGGCAAAAGAAATGCAGGGGAAGGAAGCAAATTTTCTTATGAATTTTTGAAGTACTTTCAATGTTGCAAAATAATTATATGATTGAAACAAATTCTGTGTAGCTGAGAAAGAAAACCATTTACATTTTACAAAGCTAGAATTCATGCCAGGAAAAAAACCAAAGCAAAAATACTTCCTAGGTATTTGAGCTACACATAGGCTATATGGCTATCTATGATAGTTGGGTCTGGTCAAACTACTCTGGTCACTTCTTTTGTTGAGTCACTGGCTGGGACAAGATGTTTCTGTTTTGAACTTCCAGGCTGGTAGGTTACATTTCCTGTGACCTGCATGCTCCAGTAAATGTCCTTTTGAAGAAAAAGTCCCCCTCCTCTTCCTTAAGCTGAAATGTACCTTACTGGATGAGACTGGCTATTGCTGTCCTGTGGACTCTTTCTAATACTACTTTGTACGTTGGAATCAGTTTTGTCTCTGAAAAGGCTTTGCAGTATGTAACATATTGACTGTTGACTTAAATTTTGTACAACACCAACTGCTTAGGTCAAAGCAGTCAGTTCCGAACACTGTTGTGACATGATACTACCTGGTAAGTTAGTCCTTTTTCTCTTAGATGTTTACACCTTTCAGGCAGGCTGTTATTTTATTCTTCCTTTGCTGTCACTTAGCTGGATCTTGAGTACCTCATTCTCTTACATGTGTTAACGTTCCTGAAAATGTTAGTAAAATCTTGAGGACCTCAGTAGCACAACAGAACAGGCTCATGGTTAGTTTTTCTGTGTAAATCCTCTTTGATCTCCAGTAATTTCGTGTATGTCTTTAAGTATCAACAGTTCACTGTAAACTTTCAGGTAAAGAGATGTCTGAGGCTGAATTTTGTTCTGGTTACATAACACTTTTGATTCCATTTTCTACGACAGGAGCAAGTAGCCAGACCTTTTACGTTCACGGACATGTTTCCCCCTTGTTTTTTTAGTGTTTATTTGCTAGTATCTAGCCTGTCTTTTATTATGCAAATATTTTTGTGTATTTTCAAGCTCTCCGTTATCCAGGTGATTTTGATTTAAGAAGCATTTTGGGGGACTAGAAGTTGTGGATTTGGAGTTATAAGATAGAAAAGGGACTTCGTTCAAACCATTTTGATTATTAGTTCTTTTTTCATTTTTGTGTCTCTCCTATGATTGCAGAACCTCCTAGTTTTTAGAATGTATTTCTCAGCAACGGTAAATCACATCTTTGCAGTCCAAAACAGAACAGTTTTAACAGGCTGTGTTTATATTTATGTACCTATTGCTATGCTTTATTTGCTTAAAATGCTGTGACTTAAAATAATACTTATCTGTAGTTGTGTACTTCAGAATTTCAGTTCAGCTATCAAGTTGCTTTTACACATTGTACAGAGGTGTAATGTCAGTCTCACCGCATTATGAACAGTAGTTATGTTAGAAAACACTGGGAATATTTTTCAGTCAGCATTGTCAGTTAAAGATTTAGGCCCCGAAAGACCACTACCTCTTCTTGTGTAGAAATAATGTCTTACAGGCAGACCAATGTTCTTCGAAGTTCTGTAATGGTCACAGGAATATTCTTGAAGAAGACACTGCAGTCCCTTGAATAATATTGATACTAACTACTTCCTGATGGGTTATGCAGCAAGTGGATAATAAAATATAGTAATACCTCAGCTTAATAGTTGATGCCTGTATATGTGTGAGCTTTGATACGCAGGTGGGTTGGTTAGTTGCTTTGTGTCAATACATGTTAGGCAGCTGCATCTCCAACTTATCTCCTACTGGCCAGCTAATTTATGATCCATCCAGGAAGGCAGAGATGCCGCTGACTAGATCTCTGTGTTAGACTGAGGTTGGTCTTGATTTCATCACTTAACAAAATGGGTAGCCACCATCTCAGAATATTTTCTTTCAAACTGTCATTATTTGCTTCAGCCCAGCTGTTTGCTTGGCTTTGGAGGATGTAGTTTGACAGCCACAGTTATTTTGTGATGTTTTGTTCAACAGGGTTGGTTACAGATATTGCAAGAGACAAATGGTGGTGAAATGAAATGATGGCTCATCTAATATTCAATTACATATACGTCTTTCATTTGTTCACCTTGGCCACCTGCCCAGCACGAATGGATGCTTATTGTTCCCTAAATAAATTACACTGGTTCTAAACTGCTCTGCAATTTGATACTTACAAGACTTCTGTGTTTATTTGCTGGCACAGGCTTCTCTAAAGATATTCAACCTTCTGTGTTTTGGCTTCTGTTACACTCATTACCTTGAAAAGTAATTATGCAAATATCACACTGCATTAAATACAGGCAGGTTTTTATTTATTTATAAACATCTCAAAATTTCAATTCCAGGGCATGCAGCTGAAAAATTTCTGCACAGGGTGAGAGATGGTGCTGCCTCCCCACCCATTGCTACAACTGAGCAGCAAGCAGTAGATAAGCAAAATCGTTCCATTCTTTGCCTTGCCTGCTTATTGAAAGGAGTGCAGTAAATTGGGCTGTAGACATCCAGTCCCCATGGGATTTGGCTGTGCTCAAAACAGGCAGGCACTGAACTGTATGTAAAGAACCTAATGCATTTTTTTTCTCCCGTGAAAATAAAGAGACAACCCTGGAGAAAAAAGCAAAGCGAGCTGAGATAGAGATGTTTGAAACGTAATTTGCTTGAAAAGAAACATAG